>SJYT01033214.1:58110-141838 GCA_006410635.1 Cephalophus harveyi
TCAGTTCTAATGAGATGGATGAAACTGGAACCTATTATACAAAGTGAAGAAAGCCAGAAAGAAAAACACCAATACAGCATACTGACACATATATATGGAATTTCGAAAGATGGCAATGATGACCCTGTATGTGAGACAGCAAAAGAGACACAGATGTATAGAACGGACTTTTGGACTCTGTGGGAGAGGGAGAGGGTGGGATGATTTGGGAGAATGGCATTGAAACATGTATACTATCATGTGAGAACGAAGCACCAGCCTATGTTCGATACAGGATACAGGATGCTTGGGGCTGGTGCACAGGGATGATCCAGAGAGAGGATATGGGGTGGGATGTGGGAGGGGGATTCAGGATTGGGAGCTCATATACACCCGTGGTGGATTCATGTCAATATATGGCAAAACCAATACGGTATTATAAAGTAAATAAAGTAAAAATAAAATTTAAAAAAATAAAAAGAAAAAAATAATAAAACCATGGTCTCTAGAGCACACAGTATTATAAGGCATAATTAAGTGTAAAAGAAGGTAGATATACATTTTCTTAATAATATATTTGTATGTTGAAAAATAGTCATGTATGCATGTGAGAGTTGAACTATAAGGAAAGCTGAACATAGAATTGATGCTTTTGAACTGTAGTGTTGGAGAAGACTCTTGAGAGTCCCTTGGACTGCAAGGAGATCCAACCAGTCCATCCTAAAGGAAATCAGTCCTGGGTGTTCATTGGAAGGACTGATGTTGAAGCTGAAACTCCAATACTTTGGCCACCTGATGTGAAGAGCTGACTCACTGGAAAAGACCCTGATGATGGGAAAGATTGAGGGCAGGAGGAGAAGTGGATGACAGAGGATGAGATGGTTGGATGGCATCATTGACACAATGGACAGTAGTTTGGGTAAACTCCAGGAGTTGGTGATGCACAAGGAGGCCTGACATGCTGCAGTTCATGAGGTCACAAAGAGTCAGAGAGGACTGAGCGATTGAACTGAACTGAACTGATGTTGAAAAAATAATTATTGGTAAAGTTCTTATGGAATACAGAATATGTAATAGAAGTTGAGTGAATCAGAATCAGTAATACTAGGCAATTAAAAAGTAGAAGAAATGAGACACACTAGTTTACATCTCTTCATGAATGATGGTGACATGTAAGATACTGTAAGCTGTGAAGGACTAGTGAGTTTCAGGGGAGAAGAGGACAAGGAACTGATACTCTGAAGAAAGACTTTGTACAAGTTAGTCAGTGTTGTATTCTCACATTCTAACAAATGGAGACTTTATTTTCACATTTTTCAAATTGGGCTTCTGCTGCTCTCAGCTTCAATAATGAGACTTGTCAAAGAGCCAGGCATTTGAAAGTTGATGGTCAGTGTGCTTTGGTGTCCCCTTCAATGACCAAAAATCTGTCAGCATCCACAGAATTTGGACAGAAGACCATAATAGATAAAATGAAAATGAAGACTGCAGCAGTTTTCCTAGTAGGGAATTACTCGCTCTGTCAGCTATGCAAGTAGGAGCTGCCAGGAAACAGAGGAAGCAAAGAAGGTAATGCAGAAACCCAGAGCACTCAGCTGTGGGCCACCTGGGCACGGCCTTACTGTCCTTCTGATGGTTCCAAATTAGATTTTGTGGCAAAGTCTGCCTTGTGCTGACTCCTTTTTTGCAACCTGCAGCCAATCAATACCTCTTAGCAAGGTGTTTGCATTCTCCTTCTGACCATAGTAATACAACAAATAACAAAGAGAGTTAGAAAAAAGTAAGTTCATTCAGGCTGGTATTTAGCATACATACACCTGAGAGTGGGTACTTCCCTGGTGGCTCAGACAGTAAAGCGTCTGTCTACAATGTGAGAGACCTGGGTTTGATCCCTGGGTTGGGAAGATTCCCTGGAGAAGGAAATGGTAACCCACTCTGGTACTCTTGCCTTGAAAACCCCATGGACGGAGAAGCTTGGTGCAGGCTACTATCCATGGGGTTGCAAAGAGTCGGGTACGACTGAGCGACTTCACTTCACTTTGAGGGTGGGTAGCAGGATTATGTTTAGAACTCTGGGACTAGTTGGGAGACTAGGTAGCCATCTAGAGACTGCCTTCTCAAAACAGGACTTCGTAGCAATGTTTTTATATGGCTGTCATTTCATAAGTATTAGTTATTATTATATTCAGTATAACTGCAAAAGCAACTCTGATACCAAATAGTAAAATATTTCTTCTGTTCTCTGTGACTTCATATCTTTTAGAATTGGCTTTCCCAGTGGGAATGGGAGTCATGGGAAATTTGCTACATAGTACCTCCTTCTCAGCTGTGTCCACATAGTCTATCAACTTGTTTTAGTATGTGTAATGAATTGAGAGCTCACAAGGGAGGTTGATATAAAGGAGAGGTGTATCCCTTAAAAGCAGTATATAGAAAGTCAATTCTGATTCTACTAGAATGCCAAGTCTATTGAGTAACCACATTAAGAATGTGTTGTCCATAAATATTAATTTAACACCCTTAATCAGTCATACGGTCAGGACTATGGTAAGAACTCATCCACTGTTTCTTTTTTCACTCTTGTACTTTTTTCTTTTCTATCCTCACCTTGCATTTACAGAATATTCTCAGTTATCTCCTAGAATAGTGCCTACAGGCTCTAAACTCAATATGTTTGTCTTTTTTTTTTTTTTAATCTATACAACTGAGTTGTTTGCTCTTGTTTCTCCGTGAGCTTGGTAGGTCCAAGAAAAACAAATTCAAATAAAATGCCTACGTGAGTCCCTTCAACACTGGCCGATATGAGATAGAAAAACTACAGAATAGATAGAAGCCACTTCAGTCAGTTCATGTGGATCATTTTCTTCTCAGTCAATACATTTTATAAAATAACGAGCAGTTATTTTATCCTTCAGGGTCTCTGGGTTTGTACATTTATTGGTTTCTTAAAGATTTATTCTATACTGTACCCTGAAAGTTTTATACCCTAAATATTTCTGTAAACATTCCCTCAGTTCAGGCCTGCATCACCTTGTTATTCCCAATATTAATGCCTTCAGAGTCACCTTCCTCCAGTTATTCGTACGCCCTTCAGATTCCTCCCGCCCGTGGTGTTTAGAGTCACCAGTCTCAAAAGCACACGTGACCATGAGGCACTCTGAGTCACATTAATGTCTAGACCTCTTAAAGCGCCACTGATGCTCTCATAATCTGCCTTCTGCTTGACCCTCTATCTCTAGCCCTTTCAGTCTTTTGCTCTAGAACTCTGAACTGCTGCTGGCTCCCTCATCATTTGTCCCTGTTGTTGTTCAGTCGCTCAGTCATGGCTGATTCTACGTGGCCCCAGGGACTGCAGCACACCAGGCTTCCCTGTCCTTCACCATCTCCCGGTGCTTGCTCAACTCACGTTCATGGAGTCAGTGATGCCATCCAACCATCTCATCTTCTGTCATTCCCTTCTACTCCCGACTTCAACCTTTCCCAGCATCAGGGTCTTTTCTAATGAGTCAGCTCTTCAAATCCAGTAGCCAAAGTACTGAAGCTTCAGTGCCAGCATCAGTCTTTCCAATGAATGTTCAGAACTGATTTTGTTTAGGATTGACTGGTTGGATCTCCTTGCAGTCCAAGGGACAGTCAGGAGTCTTTTAGAACACCAAAGTTGAAAAGCATTGGTCCAACTCTCATATCCATACATGACGACTGGAAAAGCCTTTGCTTTGACTAGACGGACCTTTGTCAGCAAAGTAATGTCTCTGCTTTTTAATACACTAAGTTTGTCATATCTTTTCTTCCAAGGAGCAGGTGTCCTTTAATTTCATGAGTGCAGTCACCATCTAGATTGATTTTGGAGCCCAAGAAAATAAAGTCTGTTTCTGTTCTCATTGTTTCCCCATCTGTTTGCCACGAAGTGATGGGACTGGATGCTATGACCTTCGTCAGTCCCATCCCTTCACTTTGGACAAATATCTACCCTGTGGTGTGTGTGGTTCTCTCCCCATCTTGCTACAGCCTGAAATGCTCTCCCTCTCCTGCCCTCTGTTCCCTTGAACTGTGTAAGTCTGCCCTCAGACATTATCTCTAGAAAAGCCATCCCTGACACCTTTTTTTACATTTTTCGTTAAACTCCAGTGTGTAGTACTAAGTGGAAACCCGAGAAATAATTATTGAATAAGAGACACTGGGGCTCTGTATCAACCTAGAGGGGTGGGGTGGGGAGGGAGATGAGAAGGAGGTTCAAAAGGGGCGATATATGTGTACCTATGGCTGATTCATGTTGAGGTTTGACAGAAAACAATAAAATTCTGTAAAGCAGTTATCCTTCAATTAAAAAAAAAAGCACTATATATACTGAGGTGACTTTTAAGAGCTTGTCCTCTGCAGTCTAGGAGCCAAGAGGATAGATATGTAAAGAAATAATTTACAGTTCAGATCTATATCTATCACTAGGAAAATCTAGAAAGATACACTAGAAAAATCTTTCAAGTACTAAGGCAGCCACAAGGAAAGGCGTACCTCTTTATCAGGGGAAAGATGGCAGTAATCAAAGACAACTTCACAAAGCAGGTTGAGCCTTAAAAGATGAAAAGTAATTTGTCGGAAGAGTAGAGGGAAGCATTTCAGATGAAGGAACTGATAAAAGCTAAAAAGGAAGAGGAATTTTGTAAACCCTGAATAATGTTGCAGTTGATGCTTGGCATGTTGTTAAAAAGGTCCTGTTATGAAGTAGAGAAGAGAATGTATGGTGACTTTATATGTCTGTCCTGTATTTTGTTTGGTTTCTGATTGTTTGGTTCACTGCTGTTTGGATCGATCTGTGACTGAATCTTTGAGCTGTTTGTGTGCCTGAGAAGAGGAATTTTGTAAACCCTGAATAATGTGGCAGCTGATGCTTGGCATGTTGTTAAAAAGGTCCTGTTATGAAGTAGAGAAGAGAATGTATGGTGACTTTATATGTCTGTCCTGTATTTTGTTTGGTTTCTGATTGTTTGGTTCACTGCTGTTTGGATCGATCTGTGACTGAATCTTTGAGCTGTTTGTGTGCCTGAAACCTGGTGACATCTGGTATTTCTCCAATGGTTTGTTGAAGTTTTTAGGTCATTGGAAGTAGTTCTTAAAGAAGTAAATATTCAGCTGAAGATTAAGATTGATTTAATCTATCGTTTCATACAATGTTTTAGATCTATGTTTTAAATGAGGATTATGTCTTTTATCTAAACATTCTAAGTAATTTTAACTAAACATGCAGATCTGTCAAGAGAACTAGACTTGGAAATGATAACAGTGGAAGAACAAGACAAACTTGATGAAGATGAGAATAACCATGCACAGGTATGTAAAACTGTAAATTTCAATATCTGGTGTAGTACTGTATGAGAAAATGTATATCAAACAAGGCAGATTAGAATGGAAAGATAAGTTAAAACCCATCATGAATGAGTTGAAGCAGAAGTTCAGTGAAATTTTGTGAGGAATGCCAAATTACCATTTCTCCTGAGGAACATCCCACTACGTGATAAACCTAAACAAGGAGCAAACCAAAAGGAAATATCTCCTAATCTCACAAATAATATACCTGATTGTGAGGAAAAAGATGCATTTGGGGTATCTGTCTCTCCAGTATTCCAAGCATTTCCTGAACAAAAAGAACCCACTCTCAAAAATGTTTTTCCGTGGTCTGTAAAATCTGGGTCCCTTGGATAGACTTGTTGGTCATCTTCAAAGCTTCGTTTCCCTGAAAATAAAGTAGACTTTGAAAACTATCAACTAGACATTGAACATGTGTTTATGAAAATTGAAGAGAGTTTTTATAATGATACAGAAAATAAAAAAGTAGGGGAGCCGGTAGTTATATTCGAAGTGAAAGACCAGGAGATTGATATGCAGACATCACAAAATACGAGGCAAGATCCCACTAATCAGAAATTAGACACGGGACAGGCATGTCATTCTAGTCTGTGGCTTGTCTACTCTGGTAAGATGAAGCATCGAATTCAAATAAAAATTCACGTTCCCCTTGCTGTTGTTAAAATACTGATCTGAAAAATAAAGCAGTACAGGACTGGTTCCAGAAGCCACTGCATGCAGATAATTGCAGCGCTAGTGACAATAAAAGCATGGAACCCAAATTAGAAAATGGGAACTCTTCTCCACCTAATAGTCACAGCACACTGAAGCGTATGTAAATGAAGAATTAGAGAAGGATATGCAGAGGTTTAAGAATGAAATAGACATGTTTCAAGTAGAGTTGCAGGCTCTGGAAAAAGAGAAAATTTAACTTCCAAAAGAATTTCTCATTTTCTCTTGCTTTGGTTTTTCTCTTTCTTGATGATGTGGTCCATTTTGATTTTCCATTTATGAATGAAGCGGGGTCATCCAAAGAGGTAATTGTGTAGAAATCGCTTATTATCTCAACAGGAATTCAGGAAACTATTTTCATGGCTTTTGCCCTTCAATCAATTCTGATATCTAATTCTTCTCTATCGGTCTTCATATGGACTGGGAAACCCATTTAGCTGTGTAACATGTGGTCTTCTGAGCCAGAATAAGCATCAAGGAAATTGCTTAAGAAGAATAATCAGCTAGGGTTTTGCATCTTTTTTTTTTTTCCCTTTAATTCTGTTTGGTTAAATATAAGTAATATTTCCATAGAATGGGAAGAATGACTGAGAGATGGGACATGAACATGTATTCTCTCTAATCTCCTCATTGTGGTTGAATATATGTGATCTCTGCTTTCTACAGTCACTGGGCACTTAGATTTCCAGCATGGCTGCTTCAGGATCTTTAAATAACAAATACATGTGCTCCCACATATGCTTTAATCAGCACTCTCAGATGTTTCTTTTGAGACAGATCTTTCCATTATGTTGTTTACTAAAATGTAGAAAGTTTTAACATGTGTGGTTTTGTTACATAGATGGTGTGTATGTGTGTGTGTGTGTGTGTGTGTGTGTGTGTGTGAAAGTTGCTCAGTCATGTCCAACTCTTTGCAAACCCTAGGACTGTAGCCTGCGAGGCTCCTCTGTCCATGGAATTCCCCAGGCCACAAAGAATACCAGAGTGGCTAGCTGTTCCCTTCTGCAGTGGATCTTCCTAACCCAGGGATCAAGTGCAGGTCTCCCGCATTGAAGGTGGATTCTTTAATATTTGAGCCACCAGGGAAGCCCATAGGTAGTATAAACCCTGAGCAAAAAAGAAAAAAAAAAAGTGTTTATCTACAAAGGAGAAGACTGAGCTCTGAGATGCTGTGAGATTTTTCTTTCTTCAGTAATAAAGGTTTTTAAATTGTTTGTTTGCTCTTTTGTGTAAGACGTGCTTTGACTGAGTTTGAACAGATCAAAAAAAGAAACAAAAGAACTCTATTTATTCTCCTGTTGAAAAAAAAGGAGATGAGCCCTACCCCCAAGTAAGGCATTGAGTTGCTGTGCCAAAGTCACGCTTTTAACTTATCTGATTAATCGATGAATTCATTTGGTAATATATAACATTCAACGTTCCAGAATTGTGTCATCTCTTTTGGTGCCATAAAATGCTAGAGAGTGCCAGTTTAGGGGCCTTAAAGAAAACCTTGAACATCTTTTTAATTTTATTACTGTTTTTGGTAAATAGTGGGGCAATACTAGGTAACTATTTCTATACCCTCTAGCTGTAAGGTTTGATGGTTATTGAATGTGGAATTGGGAAGCATTATTTATATTCCAGAATTCCACACTAACTAACAACTCCTCAGTTTCATTCTGCTCCTTGTGTTTTGGTAAACTCTGGTTCATTTAATTTAGTAAACACTGTCACTTTTTTGCTATTTCCCAGATCAAAGTGAAAAAAGAATTGTAAAAGGCAGAGGGGAAAGAATAGCTTTAGTGCAGAGAGAAGAATGTTTCCTTTCTGAGGCACGAAGGTGTCACATCCTCTACATCCGGCTGTTTAATGGAAACTCCAGGTGGTCAAGACCAAAGAGGACAGATTTTGTGTCTTTGTCTTTGTCTTTCTCTGTCTCTGCCAGTCAGACGGGGAAGACTGAATATGAATAATTGCATCTTATTAAGAAAGCCATTTTTGAAATTTGGGGAATTTTGTTTCTTTTCCTCACACAGAAAGGAGCAGATTTTACAAAGATTTCAGTGACTTGTAAGTGATAAAATAAACACAGAAATATTTTTATCACTTAAATTCAGGGTACGCACTGAGTCAAATAATAAATTAAAAACAAAGATCTTTACAATCAATATATAGCAATTATTCTTAGTGTCAAACTTCCATTAAAGGTTGAAGAAGAAAAGAAGCACAAAAGTAGTGCAGTGGAAGTATCAGAGAACGTATGCGATGCCGCTGATGAGAGTGGATTGTTTCAGCAGAGAAAGCGTGGAGGAAACAGCAACCAGGAGTTTCCTGCTATGCAGAATGAGGGTTCTGATAGGTAATCCTATATCAGTATTTAACAGCACATCCTTTGTTATTTTCCTATAAAATAATTTCTAACTTGAGCTAATGTTTTTGATGTACAGATTTTATATTTTACTAGAGATACAGTTATTTTTTTCATACTCTTGTCCTTTAGCCTTATTCCTAGAGTTCCTTTGTTAACATACCACCGTGTTACATATGGGAATATTCTGGATTTGACTATGGAGGAAACAGCAACCAGGAGTTTCCTGCTATGCAGAATGAGGGTTCTGATAGGTAATCCTATATCAGTATTTAACAGCACATCCCTTGTTATTTTCCTATAAAATCATTTCTAACTTGAGCTAATGTTTGTGATGTACAGATTTTATATTTTCCTAGAGATATAGTTATTTTTTAATACTCTTGTCCTTTAGCCTTATTCCTAGAGTTCCTTTGTTAACATACCACCGTGTTACATATGGGAATATTCTGGATTTGACTGCATACTTGCCTTAATCATTGTGTTGTATATTTAAATTTGTTTCATCACTAATGAACATCCTTTCATTTCAGTCTGAGGACTTCTTTCAGCAGTTCTCATGAGCCGGGATTAGTGATGAACTCCATCAGGTTTGCTTTGTCTGGGACAGTTTTTATTTCTCTTTCATTTCTGAAAGACAACTTTTGTGGAAAGAGTCCTCTTGGCTGGCAGGTTTTTCTCTCCTAGCACTTTGAGTATGTCCATGGATGGAGGCCAAATTGCTGTTGGTGGCGGGAGAACCGACGAGGCGTCAGTCTTTCAGCCGTGATGTGTCGCCGCATCATGCAGTTTGAGGACTTCTTTCAGCATTTCTCATGAGGCGGGACTAGTGGTGATGAACTCCATCAGGTTTGCTTTGTCTGGGACAGTTTTTATTTCTCTTTCATTTCTGAAAGACAGCTTTTCTGGAAAGAGTACTCTTGGCTGGCAGGTTTTTCTCTCCTAGCACTTTGAGTATGTCCATGGGTGGAGGCCAAATTGCTGTTGGTGGCAGGAGAACCGACGAGGCATCAGTCTTTCAGCCGTGATGTGCCGCCGCATCATGCGGGTGGTTTAAAAGTGAACTCTCCTCCCCTGGCCAAGTATTTCCTTGGCTTCTTCTTTCATAGTCTATGTGCCTCATGTCATTTAAACTACCACCTAAATTAAGTGTGGCTTTTTTCTGTGAATTCGCTTTTGGATTTATTTTTGGCTGCGCTGGGTCTTTGCCGCCGCAGTGCTTGGGCTTCTCAGTGTGGTGGCTTCTGTGGATGCTGAGCGTGGGCTCTAGGGTGCTGGCTTCAGTAGCTGTGGGGCACGGTTTAGTTGCCCCATGGCGCGCGGGATCTTCCCTGACCAGGAATGGAATGCCTGCCCCCTTTATTGATAGGTGGAATCCTAAGCACTGGACCACCAGGGAAGTCCCTCAATTCACCATTATTATATTTAGTAGCAAAATAAAAAATGTAATGTAAATCTACTTATGACTCCCATGTCTCAAAGTCAAGGTGCTTAGCCAGTGGACTCCAGGTTTTCAGTGGAGCCCTTGAGGTTCTTCTCAGTGTCTTTCCAGATGTATATTTTTCCAAATCATCATTTTCATGACCATACAGGAGTCTGCCATAATGGAAACCTCATTAAATATTTACCAAGTTGACTTTCAGTTGTTTTTCACTGTTCTGTATTCTATATAATACTGCAAGGAACACCTTTTCTATACATGCATTTCTACCTTTATAATTATTTTAAATACATTTTCTTTAAAAATATCATATAATTTGGTCAAAGTATGAGAACTTAAAAAGGGTCTGTGATCTATATTTCTAACTTATTCTTAGGAAAGTTGATATTACTTTACATTCCCACCCGCAGATTTATGAAGTAGCCATTTTTCTCAAGACAAACTGAAAACAAAATTTTATGCAGCTTTATTCTTAACCCTCTGTCTGAAAACAGTGACCATTATTAAGTGTTTTTCATTGTATTCCCTCCACGTTTACTATTTTAAACACTGTGAAGAGGGAACGAAATTTATTGCAGCAGTGAATAATCTCATGAATTTCTAAGACGAGGTTTAAATTTTGCAGATTCACCTTAAAGCAAGAAGAAGAGAATAGAAGAAATGCTGAGATGTTATATGAACAAATGAGGGAACATTTAAGAAGAAAAGAAGACCACTATAGTAAAGAAGCTGAAGTGAAAGAGCACCTAGAACTCACTCTCCAAGCAGTAGAAATGAAACTGAAGCCTAAGAGAAATCATCTGAATCAGGTAGAGTAATCTTTGGTGAAAATTTCAAATTTCTAACACGATTTTATCAATATTATTTAGAATATCCCCTTTAAAAAAAAAAATGCCATTTATTTAGTGTCATTTTGTTTAGTGTTATAGGAAATTTTAGGTTAGTTGTCAAAAATGAAAGAAAAGAAACTCAAAGTTCCCAAAGAAACAAGGCCGGAAATAAGAATTTTATGATCCTGACATGACTATATGGAAGAACTGTACAAAAAAGATCTTCACGACCCAGATAATCATGATGATGTGATCACTAATCTAGAGCCAGACATCTTGGAATGTGAAGTCAAGTGGGCCTTAGAAAGCATCACTATTCTTAACCCTCTGTCTGAAAACAGTGACCATTATTAAGTGTTTTTCATTGTATTCCCTCCACGTTTACTATTTTAAACACTGTGAAGAGGGAACGAAAGTTATTGCAGCAGTGAATAATCTCATGAGTTTCTAAGACGAGGTTTAAATTTTGCAGATTCACCTTAAAGCAAGAAGAAGAGAATAGAAGAAATGCCGAGATGTTATATGAACAAATGAGGGAGCATTTAAGAAGAAAAGAAGACCAATATAGTAAAGAAGCTGAAGTGAAAGAGCACCTAGAACTCACTCTCCAAGCAGTAGAAATGAAACTGAAGCCTAAGAGAAATAATCTGAATCAGGTAGAGTAATCTTTGGTGAAATTTTCAAATTTCTAACACGATTTTATCAATATTATTTAGAATATCCCCTTTAAAAAAAATGCTATTTATTTAGTGTCATTTTGTTTAGTGTTATAGGAAATTTTAGGTTAATTGTCAAAAACGAAAGAAAAGAAACTCAATGTTCTCAAAGAAACAAGGCCAGAAATAAGAATTGCATGATCCTGACATGAATACATGGAAGAACTGTACAAAAAAGATCTTCACGACCCAGATAATCATGATGATGTGATCACTAATCTAGAGCCAGACATCTTGGAATGTGAAGTCAAGTGGGCCTTAGAAAGCATCACTAAGCTATGTACCATGTGGTCTTCTGAGCCAGAATAAGCACCAAGGAAATTGCTTAAGAAGAATAATCAGCTAGGGTTTTGAGTCTTTTTTTTCCCTTTAACTCTGTTGGGTTAAATATAAGTAATATTTCCATAGAATGGGAAGAATGAGAGATAGGACATGAATATGTGTTCCCTCTAATCTCCTCATTGTGGTTGAATATATGTGATCTCTGCTTTCCGCAGTCACTGGGCACTTACATTTCCAGCATGGCTGCTTCAGGATCTTTTAAATAACAAACACACGTGCTCCCACATATGATTTAATCAGCACTCTCAGATGTTTCTTTTGAGACAGATCTTTCCATTATGTTGTTTAGTAAAATGTAGAAAGTTTTGACATGTGTGGTTTTGTTACATAGATTGTGTGTATGTGTGTGTGTACGTGTGAAAGTTGCTCAGTCATGTCTAACTCTTTGTGAACCCTTGGACTGTAGCCTGCCAGGCTCCTCTGTCCATGGAATTCCCCAGGCCACAAAGAATACCAGAGTGGCTAGCTGTTCCCTTCTGCAGAGGATCTTCCTAACCCAGGAATCAAACCCCAGTCTCCCGCATTGAAGGTGGATTCTTTAATATTTGAGCCACCAGGGAAGCCCATAGGTAGTATAAACCCTGAGCAAAAAAGAAAAAAAAAATGTTTATCTACAAAGGAGAAGACTGAGTTCTGAGATGCTGTGAGATTTTTCTTTCTTCAGTAATAAAGTTTTTTAAATTGTTTGTTTGCTCTTTTGTGTAAGAGGTGCTTTGACTGAGTTTGAACAGATCAAAAAAAGAAACAAAAAAACTCTATGTATTCTCCTGTTAAAAAAAAGGAGATGAGCCCTACCCCCAACTAAGGCATTGAGTTACTGTGCCAAAGTCACGCTTTTAACTTACCTGATTAATCTGATGAATTCATTTGGTAATATATAACATTCAACGTTCCTGAATTGTATCATCTCTTTTGGTGCCATAAAATGCTAGAGAGTGCCAGTTTAGGGGCCTTAAAGAAAACCTTGAACATTTTTTTAATTTTATTACTGTTTTTGGTAAATAGTGGGGCAATACTAGGTAACTATTTCTATACCCTCTAGCTGTAAGGTTTGATGGTTATTGAATGTGGAATTGGGAAGCATTACTTGTATTCCAGAATTCCACACTAACTAACAACTCCTCAGTTTCATTCTGCTCCTTGTGTTTTGGTAAACTCTGGTTCATTTAATTTAGTGAACACTGTCACTTTTTTGCTATCTCCGGGGATCGAAGTGAAAAAAGAATTGTAAAAGGCAGAGGGGAAAGAATAGCTTTAGTGCAGAGAGAAGAATGTTTNACTAACAACTCCTCAGTTTCATTCTGCTCCTTGTGTTTTGGTAAACTCTGGTTCATTTAATTTAGTGAATACTGTCACTTTTTTGCTACTTCCCGGATCGAAGTGAAAAAATAATTGTAAAAGGCCGAAGGGAAAGAATAGCTTTAGTGCAGAGAGAAGAATGTCTCCTTTCTGAGGCACGGAGGTGTCACATCCTCTACATCTGGCTGTTTAATGGAAACTCCAGGTGGTCAAGACCAAAGAGGACAGATTTTGTGTCTTTGTCTTTGTCTTTCTCTGTCTCTGCCAGTCAGATGGGGAAGACTGAATATGAATAATTGCATCTTATTAAGAAAGCCATTTTTGAAATTTGGGGAATTTTGTTTCTTTTCCTCACACAGAAAGGAGCAGATTTTACAAACATTTCAGTGACTTGTAAGTGATAAAATAAAGACAGAAATATTTTTATCACTTAAATTCAGGGTGCACACTGAGTCAAATAATAAAATTAAAAGCAAAGATATTTATAATCAGTACATAGTAATTATTCTTAATGTCAAACTTCCATTAAAGGTTGAAGAAGAAAAGAAGCACAAAAGTAGTGAAGTGGAAGTATCAGAGAATGTATGCGATGCCACTGATGAGAGTGGATTGTTTGAGCAGAGAAAGCGTGGAGGAAACAGCAACCAGGAGTTTCCTGCTGTGCAGAATGAGAGCTCTGATAGGTAATCCTATATTAGTATTTAACAGCACATCCCTTGTTATTTTCCTATAAAATCATACATGTCAGTAGCTCACACAATAGATCCTGAGAAACCACAGGGTTGAGAATGGTGTAGAAACTGGAGGTAAAGCTCTCAGTCCACCTCAGGCAACCGATCCTTCAGCCTTGATGGACCATTTGTGAGTGAATAGGTCTAGAAGAGAAGGGGCGCTGGGAGGGACTATCGTGACTAATTTTACATTGGTTGCCTCTGGCCTTCAATCTGGCAGGCGACTGAGGGTCATGGATCCCCTTCCCTCTGTGCCTGTCACCCTCCAGTCCACCTGCCCCATGAACAGCTCAAAGCTGGCTACAGCTTCCCTAGCTGCATTCTCCCTCACAGCAGAGTCCTCAAGGAAAGGTGTTAACTGGTGTCCTCGAGAGGTTCAGGAATTTTTTTCCAGCAGTTGGTAGAAACCAGACACTCTTGAAGTTGGTTGTCCTTCCTTCTGCAGAGTTCTCAAGTGGCATCTCAGACCAGAGGAATTTGCTCCCACACCTGATGTCCCTCTCAACCATGGGCGGGTCCCATCCCCAAGGTCCTAGCAGCAGATCTCCCACAACGAATAGCTCTCAGGAAGAGCTCAGCAAACTAGTATTTGTAATTCAAATCCATTTTTCTAGAGCAGTCATGCAGTGACATACGATGGCCTCATCCAAGGAGAGGCCTTTATTATTTTCCATAGGAATCGATCTCAAATCTTTTGTGACTCTCTTGGAGGAGCTGGGACCCTGATTGTGGTTTAGGCAAGGAAGACCGTGTGTGGTCCACCATCGACTGCGCTACCCGACCAAGTCCCTCTGCCTTGGAGTGAACGTGTCGCTCACTCCATGCACGTCGTCACCTTCAGTGTCTAAATCAGAGTCCGTTCTTGGCTCCACTGTCATTTCTTTAACCAGTACCCTGTCAGCGACCTTTTCACATCATTTACTGTTTTTCGTTTTGCAAAAACTGCGACATCAGTTGTAAAAACACTTTTGAACACTTTAAAAAGTTGTTTCTTCAGAACAACTTATAAAAGTGCCTCCCCCACACCAAGGGGAGAAACAAACAAACAAACAAAAAAAACTCTTGCTACCAATTAAAGATATTCTGGGTTTTGGTAATGATTTCACTTCCTCGACTGATCATTAGGTTAGTTTATCACTTCCCCTGATGGTAAGGAGGAAACTATAGGCAGTTGAGAGACCACATTTTGGATGTCATTCTTCTGCTTGTGAGAAAATGAGCATTCTGCTCTGTGAGTGTCTTATTTCAGTATAAGGAACTTTTGAAAATGCCATAGTATATATTTAGTGATAGTTATTAAGTGTTTTTCATTGTATTTCCCCCATCTTACTATTTTAAACATTATGGACAGATAATAAAAGTTATTGCAGCAGAAAATAATCTCATAGTTTTCTAAGAGCTTTCTAAATTTTACCTTATTTACCATGAGTGTATGTACCATGAATGAAATAGGAAGCTTATTTTGTATTGATATGTTTGTACTAGAGACATGTGGCTTGATGTAAGAAGACTAGTAGTGTCCAAAGACCTAGCGAAAAGGCTGCAGCTTACTCATATGTTTTAACTTTTTCCTTTCCAGAATCATTACAGCTAATGAGTTAATTAATGTTTGTACAAGTGCCTAGTACAGTTGTTAATCGGTGTAATTCTTGTAATTGCCTATTAAAATGTTAGAAGTTAGCATATTCTCAAGGAAAAACTTTTTGTACAAAATTTAGTCTATTTATAGGCTTCCCTGGTGGCTCAGATGGCAAAGCATCTGCCTGCTATGTGGGAGACCCGGGTTCTATTCCTGGGTCGGGAAGATCCCCTGGAGAAGGAAATGGCAATCCACTCCAGTATTCTTGCCTGGAGAATCCCATGGACGGAGAAGCCTAGTAGGTTACAGTCCATGGGGTCGCAAAGAGTCGGACATGACTGAGTGACTAATACACATACACAGTCACACACACACTCACATGTACACACATATTCCGTTTCAGATTCTTCTTGCAGAATATTAAGTGTAGCTCCTTATGTTGTACAGTAGATCTCTGCTGGTTATTTTATATCTACTAGTGGGTATATGTTAATCCCAACATCCTAGTTTATCCCTTCCCCTACCCCACTTTCCCCTGTGGGCACCATAAGTCTGTTTTCTGTGTCCATGAGTCTCTTTCTGTGGTGCGAATAAGTTCATTTTAGATTCTACATATAAGCAGTCTGATATAATACTTGCCTTTGTCTTACATCACTTAGGGTGAGAATGTCTAGGTCCATCCCTGTTGCTGCAAATAGCATTATTTCCTTCTTTTTTATGGCTTGCTAGTTCTCCATTATATAAATATTCCACATCAGATGCAATTTTTAAGTGTAGTCAGATCTATGAATCTTTTATTTTAAGCCTTCTGGGTTTGTTGGAGTTCAGAGAGAAGGCTTTCCAGTTCTGAGCTTCCTAAAAAGTCTCTTGGGATTTCTTTTTGACTTTCGTGGATTCATTGTCTTCCATTCAGTGTTTGAACCTTTGGGACTTTCTGCTTGTATAAAGTCTGAGGATTGAATTGAATCTTGTTTTTCCCTGTTGGAGACACTTGGTGCAGTCTTTTCATTGTATAAACATAGAGGTTAGTCTTTCATTTCAGAGGAAATCACGGAATGTCACTTTATTGAGTACTAGCTAAAAGTCTCCTTTGTTTCACTTAGGTTTCTGATAGTTGTGAGGAAGCAAAAGAAGACCTGTTGCACAAAAACCACATGCTGCAGGATGAACTTGCCACGCTGAGACTGGAGACAGATGCACTGAAACGTCAGCCCCGGGAAAAGGAAGAGAACTATTGTGAGGACATGGAAATTCTCAAAGGAAAGAATGATGAGCTTCAAAAGGCAATAAAACTGAGTGAGGAAAGGTTAACAAAGACCATATCCCACTATACAGGCCAGCTTAATGCTCTGACAGCTGAGAATAGAATGCTAACCTCTAAGCTGGAGAACGAAAAAGAAAGTAAACAAAGACTGGAAATGGAAGTGAAATCGTACCGTTCTAGACTGGCTGCTGTCTTACACGATCATGATCAAGGTCAGACATCAAAAAGAGATCTGGAACTTGCCTTCCAAAGAGCAAGAGTCGAGTGGTTATGCTTGCAGGACAAAATGAAGTCCGACGTGGCTAATCTAAAAGATACTGAAGAGATGCTTTCCCAGCAACTATCTACAGCGGAAAGTAAACTCAACAAGCTGAAAATCAAGCTGCAGCTCACGAGAGATGATCTTAGAGAAAAGACTTTGATGTTACAACGTGTCCAGAGACACCTAAACCAATCAGAGTGTCAAAAGCAGGAAATTGAACACATGTATCAGAACGAACACAGCAAAGTGAATACATACCTTGGAAAGCAGGAATCCTTAGAGGAGAGATTATCTCAACTCCAGAGTGAAAACGTGTTGCTCCGACAGCAACTGGACGATGCACGAAACAGAGCCGACAGTAGAGAGAAGACGGTCATTAGCATCCAAGACCAGTTTCAGCAGATCGTGAGAAAACTTCAGGCTGACCGTGAGAAACAAGGTCTGATGCTGGAGAAAAGAAACAAGGAGTTAATCAAGGAATGGAATCATTTAAAAGAGAGAATGTATTGGTACGAAAATGAGAAAGCAGAAAGAGAAGTGAGTATCCAGAAGGAGAAATAATTCTCAGACTTCCTGAAAGAAAGCTCAAAGTGATTCTTGATTCTGGCTAAATGTTGAATCTAGTTGAATATAAAAAATACACAGGCTGTGAATCTATGGTCTCTAAACCAGCCTAAAAGCATACCTTGTATCCAGCAAATAAAAATTAGACCGAAGAAATGCTTTACTTTGAGTAGGGACATCGTGTCATTTATCAAATGTTAAGAGATTTAGTTCTAAATTGTTAACATAGACAGGTACTAGTAATTTACTCTTTATTAAGGTAATAATTTTAATTTCTATGTTACCACATTTCAGTATCATGACGAAGCAGATAAATGAAATGCTCAAACCTGAAATGAATATTTTGAAATGAAGCTTCACTTACCTGGATTATCTTCATAGTTACTTCCAGGTTTCCCAGAGGCTGTATTTTATATATCACACTTTGGCTTCAGTAGCTTCTCATAGCTTTTTGTTATATTTGTTGGTACAATTTTATTTTTATTCATGTCAATTTGAGTTAATATGGGAAACATTTTAGCCTTGAACCATTTATTCTTAAAGCCTCTCAACTCTTCAAATGCATCTACGTATCATAAAATCATAACTTGGGACTCAGGTGTTGAGCTTTAGCAAAACTATTCTTGATTTAATCTTCCCACTGCTATTTATGCTTTACTTAACATTTTTACAAACAGTTTGCTCATAATTCTCATTTTAAGTGTCAATTACTAGCATTTGAATACAAGCTTGTCCTCTAAAATGAAGGATGGCAGGATTCGTGAGCAGCAGGAATGGAGTGAGTCATGGAGAGGGTTGTAGGAGCTGCGGTCTGGAGGCAGGTAGAGGCCAGGTTATCGAGGCTCCTTGAAGGCCATGGGAGCAACCTCATTTTTTAAATTACATTTTCCTTTATATTGGAATATGGTTGATTTACAATTTTGTGTTGGTTTCAGTTGTACAGCAAGTTGATTCAGTTATTCGTACACTATATCCATTATTTTTCAGGTCCTTTTCCCAGGTAGGTGACTACAGAAGATTGAATAGAGTGGTTAGCCAAGGGCAAAAGTGGGGAGGAGGGATAAATTAGGAGTTTGGGATTAATATAGACACACTACTAGGTGTAAAATAGATAAGCCACAAGGGAATGGCCTCATTTTTCTGCTGAGGTAGGAATCTATTGGAAGGATCTGAGCACTGGTTGGAATATGTGAAGATCTCTGAGTTAATCAAAGCTTCTAATAAAAAAGGAAAGGAAAATGTTTCCACACTGTTTCCACAGTGTGGAATTTTCCATCCCTTTTCCCACCTACACACTCATTTCTTTCTGGATGTGAGGTGGTGAAGCTCTACAGGAGCAGGGTGTGGACAGTGGGGCCTCATCCTTTGTCTGAGTAACTTAATATCAGGAAGGCTGGAGGGTGGCCCCTTCCGTGTCTGTAACCAGATTCAGTGAGGAGGAAAAAGAAGGTGAGTTGCTATCTGTGGTGATAGTTTTCAAAGTCCATATGTTGGAGTTATCTTTTATTAACATAACATAATAGTAAAGTGATTTGATAAACTCAGTGACAGAACATCTTATTAGGCAGTGGTGAGACAACTTCAACAAGAACTGGATGATGCTATAAAAAAGGAGTCTATGTCGGAGGCTTCACTGAGAGTCATGTCATGTTACTGTGCTAAGTTAGAAGCTGAGGCAGAGGATTTGAAGAACAATTGTAAACTGCTACAGCTACGTCAACTGACAAGTCAGGTATGTATGAAATTGGACGTGTTAACAGTTACTATGTAGGATAAAGTGTTTTAGGACACTCGTTTTCATGGTCAGCTTTCTTCTGTATTTTTGTTGCAAGTAACTTACTACAATTTTCTTATCTTTATAATGCACTCGTTTCTTAAACTCTGACTTTCATCCCGTCATTTGCATTATATTACTTTTTTCTTATATTATTTACCCTTAGGGAAGTTGAGAATTGTGCCTCATTATTCACAGAAGTTGAGAGTTTTTTTTTTTTTTCTTTGTAACAATACTTTTTAAAGTGATAGCTGTATTACCATGATGAGGCAAGCCAGGTTAAAATCAGAGGATAATATTAGTTTAATGGAAAGTTCAGAAAATTATCATTTCTCATCTTGCCTGTTGTGAATGGCTGTAGAGTTCTGTATATATTTATTTCATGGATTTCAGAATAACTTGTGCAGAAAGGATATTATACAAACCAGTTGAAGGCTAGGCATTGCCTTCTTTCCTTTTCATTTTAAGGATATTGTAAAAGCATGGAGGTACTCAGATGGTGTAGAATACATACATCCAAACTAGAGAATTAAGATTATCTGGATCTTGCCATTGGATTTTTTTTTTACAAGCTATTCAGATATAATTGACGTATCATAGAATTCACCCACTCAATATGTGTAGTTCAGTATCTCTTAGTCTAGAGAGGTGTAACCAGTGACTACAGTCAATTTTAGAGCATTTCCATCATCCCCTAAAAGAAACCCTGCATCCCTTAGCCACCACCCGTGGCCTCCCATCTCCCTCAGCCCCAGGAAACCCCCAGTCTAACATCTGTCTCTCTAGACAAGCCTGTCCTCGGTATTTTATAGAAATGGAATCATGCAGTATGCTCCTTTGGGATTAGCTTTGCTCATTTGACGTCATGTTTTCACAGTTCATCCATGTGATAACAAGTATCAGGTCTTCCATTTCTGTTGGTTGTCAACAGTAAGCTAAGCCATGTATCCATCATCACTTGATGGAGCTCTGGGTTGTTTCCCCTATGGGACTATTAATAATGCTGTTGTGAACATTGATTTCCATGATTCTGTGTGCACATGTTTTTATTTCCCTGTGGTTGGATCTTATCCTCAAAGTTAGCTGGCTGATTTCACCTTATCTTGGCCCTTGCTCAGACTGTCCTTTCTGTCTTTACAGTTTCTTTTCCTCTTGGGTAGTCCTTCATTATTTCAGACCTGGCGCCCAGTCTCTCCTCCTTCATGGAGCTTTTGTGACTGTCCAGCTCTTTGGGCCTGTTCACATCAGCGCTTGTTACCAAATCTCTGAGGACAGTTTACCCCCTAATTTTACACTGTTGACATTTCTTCCATGAGGGGGAATCTTGGCTAAGTATACATTGGTGTAACAGGGAATATTTATTGATATGCACAGCACTTGTCTTGCGTAAATGGGCAGTAACAAAGGATTACAAGAGTGAGGCATTTTTTGTTGCTGTTCAGAAAAATGTGTGGATCATCTCTGTAAACTGTTAGGAAATGGGATTTCTTTGACTTTGCAAATAATTCTGTTTGAAATGCAATTCAAATTAGCAAAAAGTCTTTGTACTTCAGAAAAAGGCTTATGGGATTACAATCCATCTTTACAAGATTTATTAATTAGAGTCTTATTCTTACAGTCTTCTTTTGGGACGGACTTATTAACTTAGTCCTAGATAACTCAATACAGTATCCCTCAAACTTCTTTAGAATCCTGGGACATTAAGATGGGGGAGAAGTAAGAGACATTCTACTAAGAGGTGACTAGTAGTCATTTTATGAGGAAAGATGGAAAAATATTATTGTAGAACAATAAAAGAGTGAAATCAAGTGCAATTGTTGTGTGACAAAGATGAGAATGAAGAATATATTTTGTGACTCTTGGTGGTTTGAACTTCTTCCTTGATTCTCTGAGTAATCCTTGGTCCTACAGTCTACAATACAGATGCCATCATATTTATTTGATCCTGGGTTTGAGTTAGGCTGTGCTCAGTCCACTTTCTTCATTAGCAAATAGTATCATTTTACTCTTGAAGACTGAAGATTTTCCAGCAGAGCTGGAAACTGCATCTTCAAAATGTCTGCACCTGGATGTCAAAAAATCAAGTTTTTCAACAGGAGTTGTTATCTATGAAACTAATGCAAAAGAATTGTAAGAAACTAGAGAGAAGAAAAAGAAGTTGGAGCAAGAAGCAGTGACCCTCAGAAGTCAAAAAAATGAATATGGCAGAACACAGTCAAGTAGAACAGTATCAACAGGAGACTGAAGAAAGAGCGAGACAGGATCTCATAGAGAAATGAAAGGAAGGCAGCCTATTTTGGCAGGTTAATTTGCTGATCTGTCATCTGCTTGAATTCACTTTCACTGCAGAATATGGCAGAACACAGTCAAGTAGAGCAGTATCAACAGGAGACTGAAGAAAGAGCGAGACAGGATCTCGTAGAGAAATGAAAGGAAGGCAGCCTATTTTTGCAGGTTAATTTGCTGATCTGTCGTCTGCTTGAATTCACTTTCACTGCACATTACATTGTGGATCTATACAGCTTATGTGTTTCCTCTACCTCCCTTAGAGCAGCTAGTTTTGTAGATTTCTGGAAGGAAGGAGGCACTTGTTTTCCCTTTAAATATTTCAGTTTCCATCACAGTTATCACTAAATTGACCTCTCAGAATGATCCTCACTAGAGAATCCTTTTACTTAGAAGACCAATTGGTAAAAAAAAAAAAAAAAGACCATTAGGAAGAAAAGAAAATATTGTCGTTTAAAACTGGTACCATCCTCTTGAATTATTCTTAAGTCGTCTTGTTCAAATTTTTTAAATTTTAAGTTGATCCTCTTATTCTTTGAATTATCAGATTATATAAGTACTACTGTAACAGTGATTCCAGTTTAGTTTTATAATTCAGATTTAATTCATTTCACATTAAGGATAATTGTTTTAAACTTCTGCTCTTTTTCTTTTTTTTTTTTTACTAATACTTGGCCTATATTCTACCTTTTTTACAGAATAAAGTTTTTAAAAGTAATGGGTACATTTAAAAACTAGCACAGTTACTCACTGGCCACAATTTTTTATATTCCTTCCAATGAAAAATACCCTTTTCCCTACCCATTCCTTCACAAGTCTCGGTTGTTAACAGTGTCAGGCCCAGGCTCAAGTCGAGATCTTACCATCTTCATCAGGTACAGATGGCACATAGGGATGGGGTTTCTGGGTGTGATTTCTAGAGTGTGACCCTGTGAACACAACCCTCTCAGTACTAAGACTTGAGAACTAAAGGGGCAAGTTATCTGCCACCCACACCCCCACCATTCTGCTGAATGACTAGACTCTCCCGTCCAAAAGTGGGAAACGGGAGGCACTGTAGTCCATAGCAGCTCTGAGGTCCAGTTTGGTGCTTCCAGCTCTTTGATGAGGACTTGGTCCTGCCCATAGGAGTGCTTCTCCCTTGCTCTACCCTCTGAACTCTGTGTGCTGCCCTTTTCATAAGAAATGACCTTTGTCTGTAGCTGAGTCATGTTTCTTAAGCCAGCTTCCTCTTTACTGAACTTCTAAGAAAATCCCAAAGGCCTATTCTCAGTTGTATGTCGTGGTCTCTGTTAGGCCAAGCACTGTTTTTTTGCTGCCAAGGTTCTCTTTAAAGCTTTTAGTGTCCTGTGAATTGGACTGGGGTTCACGTCACTGGAGAGGCTACCCTCACAAATCGTTTCTGAGAGAAGCTCTGCACCTTGGACTTCTTATGAAGCTTTGTAGGATGATGCCTTTAAAATTCTTATGCCCTTAAGATCTTTAAAGGAATTTGAGGCACCACCTTAAGTCTTTCCAGGGTCTTAATGAAGGGTTTTACAGTCTGCAAGCTTCACCTTTAGACCATGTTTTCCTGGCAGCACCCTAGATTTGATCTTAGCCCGGAAGCTGTTTCTCCATTTTAGCATCATATGACCACTGGACATGTGGAGATGCTGTAAAGGAGATAACAGATATTTAACCCAAATATAATTGAGCCTGGTTCCTTATATTTAATAGTCCCCCCCATTTTTTTGATAGCTTATCCCTCATTGATGTTCCTTTCAGCTGGTTTGTAGCAAGAGTCTCCTTTCCCCTGTGTTTCAGGGTCGTTTTCTTCTCTTGCCTAGAAGCTGTCACCAGCAGCCTCTTTAAGGGCTGTCAGGATTCAGTTCACAGTGTCATGAAGCCCTTTGGGTTTTCATTTCTTTCTCTGCATCCATTTGGATCTCGCCTACCTTCAGGTTGAAAGGCATTCTCACATCTTTTAGTTCTTTTTTAATGGCATTTTTAATATCAGTATCTGTGCCAGGTATTTATTGCCAGCAAATTGTATAATAAACCACGTCAAAGCCTAGTGGCTCAAAACAGCATTTACTTTGTTCACACATTTGTGTTGGGGCAAGGCTCAGTGAGTGAGGCCAGCACGTTTCTTTTCCAGTGGGCATCAGCTGGGATGTCATGAAGATGGGGACCAGTGTCATCTGAAGATTAGTTCATGCACATGTCCGGCAGTTGGAGCTGGCTTTTGGATGAGACGTTATTTGGGGGCGGTCAGTGGGGGCACTGACAAGGTTCTCAGTATGTGGTCTGGGCTTCTTGGCAGCGTAGTGACTGATACTGAGGGTGGGCTTGCCCACAGAGCAAAAGTCCGTTTCCCCAGACTCTGTCCAGTAGAAATCAGCTACTGAGGCCAGCACATATTTAAGGGGAGGGAATTTCAGAGAAAAGTGTCAAAGAATTTGTAGACAGTTTCAATACCACAATTTACTTTGTTCACACATTTGTGTTGGGGCAAGGCTCAGTGAGTGAGGCCAGCACGTTTCTTTTCCAGTTGGCATCAGCTGGGATGTCGTGAAGGTGGGGACCAGAGTCATCTGAAGATTAGTTCATGCACATGTCCGGCGGTTGGAGCTGGCTTTTGGATGAGACATTAGTTGGGGGCGGTCACTGGGGGCACTGACAAGGTGCTCAGTATGTGGTCTGGGCTTCTTCGCAGCGTAGTGTCTGATGCTGAGGGTGGGCTTGCCCACAGAGCAAAAGTCAGTTTCCCTAGACTCTGTCCAGTAGAAATCAGTTACTGAGACCAGCACATATTTAAGGGGAGGGAATTTCAGAGAAAAGTGTCAAAGAATTTGTAGACAGTTTCAATATCACCATCTCCACTCACCTCGACTTACCGAGTAATCATTCTGTCTAAAGGAAAGTTCTTTGCAACTCCATGTCACTGAAATTCCCGCAAATTTTGATTGTCGTTTTGTTTGGTATGTTCTATTCTGTGAAAAGTAACAAATGGTTACCAAAATGAGGCATTTTTTGTTGTTGTTGTTCAGAAAAATGTATGGATCATCTCATAAAGCTGTTAGGAGATGGGATTTCTTTAACCTTTTGAATTATTTTTCTTTGGAATGCAGTTCAGATTAGCAAAAACTATTCATAGTTCAGAAAAAGACTTATGGGATTAGAATCCATATTTATGAGATTCATTAATGAGAGTCTTATTTTCACAATCTTCTTTTGGGAAGCGTTTATTAACTCAGCCCTAGATAACTCAATACAGTATCCCTCAAACTTCTTTAAAACATGGGGCATTAAGATGGGGGGAAGGAGTAAGAGACATTCAACTAAGAGGTGACTTGTAGTCATTTTATGGAGAAAAAATAGAAAAGAGTATAATATCAAGTGAAAATGTTCTGTGACAAAGATGATGACAGTGAAGAATATATTTTGTGCCTCTTGGTGGTTTGAACTTCTTTCTTGATTCTCTGAATAATCTCTGGTCCTACATTCTACAATACAGATACCATCGTATCTATTTGATCCTGGGTTTGAGTTAGGCTGTGCTCAGTCCACTTGCCTTGTTACCAAACAGTACTGTTTTATTCTTGTAGATTGATGATCTTATAGCAGAGCTGGAAACTGCATCTTCAAAATGTCTGCACCTGGATGCAAAAAATCAAGTTCTTTGAGAGGAGTTATTATCTATGAAAGGAATGCAAAAGAAATGTGAAAAACTAGAGAAGAATAAAACTAAGTTGGAGCAAGAAGCAGTGAACTTCAGAAGTCATATAGAAATGAATATGATAGAACACAGTCAAGTAGAGCAGTATAAACGGGAGACTGAAGAAAGGGTGAGACAGGATCTTGTAGAGAAATGAAAGGAAGTCAACCTATTTTGTAGGTTAATTTGTTCATCTGTCATGTGCTGGAATTCACCTCATTGCAAATTACATTTTGGATCTATAGAGCTCATGTGTTTCCTCTACCTCCCTTAGAGCAGTTGGTTTGGTAGTTTTCTGGAAGGAAGGGGACACTTGTTTCTCCCTTTAAATATTTCTGTTTCCATCACAGTTATCACCAAATTGACCTATCAGAATGATTCTCACTAGAGAATCCTTTCATTTATAAGACCAATTGGTATAAAGCAAGACTACTAGGAGGAAAATAAAATATTGTGGTTTAGAACTGGTACCATCCTCTTGAATTATTTTTAAGTTGTCTTGTTCAGCTTTTAAAATTTTAAGTTGATCTTTGAATTATCAGATTATATAAGCACCACTTAACAATAATTCCACTTTCATTTTATAATTCACATCGACGATAATTGTTTTAGACTTCTGCTTTTTTTTTTTTTTTTTTTAACCTTTAAAATTGCTTTCTGAATCACTGGCTCAAAACTAAAGGGAGCAAATATCATTTTCCAGGTTAATGATTATTTTAAAAATGTTATCTTTTTAAATTTGCCTTAGATACAAGCAGCTCTCAGGAGAACTTAGAGCAGTTACAAGAGAAGAATAATGCTTCCATAAGAAGTCAGCCGGAACTCAGAATTAAAGACTTGGAATCTGAACTCTCCAAGGTGAAAACTTTGCAAGAAGATTCTCATAAAGCAGAGTTGGAAAAATATAAGCAACTCTACCTAGTAGAACTAGAAGTTAGACAGTCATTGGAAGGTAAACTAGACAAGTAAGTCAAAACACAAACTCACAGAAAGTAAATTTAGTTCCTTAATTTGTCTCTAAAGCCTAATTTTTCTAGAGCGCAGTTCATGAGATTAGTAGGAAGTGAAAGCTAAGTAGATGGTCACTGCTAGAGGGCGCCCTAAGACAAACTATGAATACTGTGTCCTTTTAAGTTTTACCACACAGAGTCGGAAACGACTGAAGTGACTTAGCAGCAGCAGCACACTGCATAAAGGCATGCTTGTGAAATTGGGGGCAATTACCACAGGGGTGAAAGGCAGGATAATTCACAAAGTGGCTAGAAATAGTATGGTGACCTGACTGAGGCGGGGTGTGGAGGATGGAAAGGGCAGATGGCACCTCCAGTTCCTAGTCCAGGTTTCCCCACTGTCTGAAAGCAGAGCATTCCTAGGAAGCCTTTCAAAAGCCAAAACAGCAGACAGCAGAGAAGCAGGTACCCGAGGGCACGTTCTGCTTGTTGAAGCCTAAAGTGAATATGCACAAGTGAAGCACAGGGGCTCCCAGCTAGCGTTCAGGGCTGTGGTGACTTGACACTGAGATGCGGGATGTGGCTTCCAGGGAAGGAGCCCAGGTGGGCCAGTCTCCCTGCTTGGGGAGCGCGATTCCTTTCACTGTAAAACGTACACTGAACCTTTTTATATGAAAGAAAAAAGTCTCTTCCAAAAAACAATTTTTTTTTTAAATTATCAAAAACAGATACTGACGTAGGCCTTTCCTAGAAGTGAAGTAACATAAAGTGAACTTGGGAAAAGCAGGGGATACTTGTAATTGTTCCTGGGGCTGTTTTAGCTCTTTTCAATCACCCATTGACTTTCTGGTCCTCCCCTCTAGATGTGACTCTAGATGATTCCTCAGAGCCAAAAGCTGAATTTCTCCGAGGTCATGAGTGAAACGTGTATACAAGAGTGGTGAAAGCAAATGCTTGAAAGTGGCTTTGTGGGATGGGGTGTTTCTTCATCCCTGAACTGTTTCCTGGAGGCAGGTGTGTCCCAGAGGGCAGCAGGTGTCACTGTGAGGCCACCTCCCTTTCTCTCTGATGCCCTTTCTCTCCTCTCCCAACTGTGACTTGTTCCTTGAGGAGCCCTAGACACGTGTGTACTTCTTTAGAGCAAGGTTACAACTGCCATTGTTTACAGGAGGTCTGCTCTGTGTTTTCAGTGTTCAAACAGTTTATCGGGAATTCCATTTCCTATATGGCGACTTTAAAAATGCAAATCATTAATTTGGTGTTTTCCATCTTCCCCAGGACTCATGAGAAGCTGGCAGTGATCAGCATCAAACCTGAGGGGGAGAAAGAGCAGAACAAATCTTTACTCAGCCCTCTTAGCACGAGGCCAGTCCTGGAGCCCCCTTGTGCGGGAAATTTCAATAATCCTACAGTGCTCAATGGAAATCTTACTCCAAGAGCAAACATAGGTTTTTCTACCTCAATTCCACGCCCTTCGAATAACAGCATGGAGACTTGCTTGACCAAGGTTAGTTCTATTATCTTTTTTCCACTGGGTTTCAGATTTCTGATATGAATGATCCTTGTTTTTAATTTGGTGAACTTCTGAGTTGTTTATTTGACTTAATGCACACTAAGTAAAAGTCATAATTAGCTGTGTTAATAAGGTGAAGTCGTTCAGTCGTGTCCGACTCTTTGCGACCCAATGGACTGTAGCCTACCAGGCTCCTCCGTCCATGAGATTCTCCAGGCAAGAATACTGGAGTGGGTTGCCATTTCCTTCTCCAGGGGATCTTCCCGACCCAGGGATAGAACCCAGGTCTCCCGCATTGGAGGCAGACGCTTTAACCTCTGAGCCACCAGGGAAGCCCAAGGAGACAGAAATTTTATTTTTTTGTCCCAGAGTTCTTGATTTTAAGAGAGACTTACTAAATTATTAAATTTCTTGAAAAGCTGCGTTTAAATTCTGCTTTAGAAATGAAATCTTACTGCCTAGTATCCAAAAGTATTCTTTCAGATCTTTCACTTCCTTTCTAATTGATTTCAGTTGGCAATGGTTCATAATCATTTCCAAGCTCTGCTGTACCCAACGAAGTTTTTCTGCCTCTAAGCATCAGTGAATCACTGACATCTAAACACTAACCACATATGGATGCTTTTTGTTGAAAGGAATCCTAGAGAAATCCGTTTTATGAATTAAATAAACTTACAATACTAAACCAAAACATTAATTTCTAGTTTTAGCTTAACATTTTTTGTCATTTTCTTACATAACTTTCGTTGTTTCTTACAAAAATGACATTTTTATCATTTTCTTTAATTGCTATTTTACTATATAGCATTTTTATTTAAAATTTTTAAAAAAGGCAATCTTGCTGAGCATTTGTAGAATATTTCTAGATTTGTAGTTAATTCAAACATTTAAACATTATAAATGAAGCTCACTTTATGTTGACATCACCTGGATGAATGGTATCTAAGATAGCAATGATGGGGAGTCTTTAAATTGCAACCAGATTTCACTGTCCAATCATTGTGATTAAAATATCCATTTCAGTCAGTGCACACAGGTTTATAGTTTTAATGGTGTTTTCCTGATGTTTGTGATGCACGGAAATGTAGCCCTTGTTCAATGCAGTCTCAACCTGTTTTCTCATTTGGCTTCTTGCCATCGTAGGAGAGCAATTAAGGTTTCTTTCCCAGCACTGCTCCTGCATTGGGTCTTAGTACTTGAGAGCTGTGAACCTGGAGGACATGCTTTAGCTGTGCGGTCACAGCGGGCCTCCGAACACTTCATCCCAAGTCAGAAACTTCCCCACGCAGGCCTAAGGGGAGGAAACAAATGCTTGACCCCCATCCCAGACACAGGCTGCCTACTGCACACCCAAGTTCATGGTGCTGTGGGCACATACCTCTTTCAAAGTAGAGATCTGGAACCAAGTGAACACTTTGGGAGAAGTTCTTTCTCCCAAACTTATTGGTTAGGTAAATCTCACCTCTTATAAGGAGGGTAGGAATATAAGTCCTCATCTTGAAACTTTTCTCCTTCAAGTTCCCTGTCATGTGTTTTTTTAAAAAATTTATGCTTTATAAATTAACTATATCAACTGACTGCTACATATAGGAGTTTGACAATAATTTATTCTTGTTCTTGCCTTTAAAACATGCTGCTGCTGCTAAGTCACATCAGTCATGTCCGACTCTGTGCGACCCCATAGACGGAAGTCCACCAGGCTCCTCTGTCCCTGGGATTCTCCAGGCAAGAACATTGGAGTGGGTTGCCATTTCCTTCTCCAATGCGTGAAAGTGAAAAGTGAAAGTGAAGTCGCTCAGTCGTGTCTGACTCTTAGCAACCCCATGGACTTAGCCCACCAGATTCCTCCGTCCATGGGATTTTCCAGGCAAGAGTACTGGAGTGGGGTGGTGCCATTGCTTAGAAAGCTACTATGTCATGTCATGCCACAAGCATTATGAACTATGTAAGAACGTTTTACATATTCATTTTCTCTGCATTATAGTTAAAAATTGATGTGTTTTTTCTTAATCTGAGGAAGTAGCCGGCATAGGACTCTGGACTCAGAAAGAAAGTTATTGGCTTTCTTACTTCTCTTGTAGAATTACGAACTTTGCCTAAATCATGACTCTCATACTTTAAAAAAAGGTTTTTTTTCCCCAAAGAAAACAACCTTTCTAAAAAAAAAAAAAAAAAAAAAAAACTTTTGTGTGGAACCGTATTATATAAAATGGAGACAAGTATAAAGCTTTTTAGCCAAAGGAGTGGCCAGAGGTCCTGTGTTTTTGTTAAATGGAAAAGTTTAAAAAAAACTGCAGAAGTGTTCTCCTTAATAACATTCAACTCAAACTACTGCCTCCATTTGGACAGGATCCTCACCTAGAAATCAAAATAAAGGTGTATTTAAGGCAGGAGCTGTTAGGGGGAAAAGATAGTAATCTTGTGGGTCATTCCTAGGATCATGGGTCATTCTCTAATTCTTTGAAATTATGTGTACTCGATAGACTGATATTTATTGTACTTTTTATCAGATTAACGTTCCATATACAGGTTCTCTGTTATTTATAAGTGGAATAAGTAGGAATGCATTTTCTTTGATTTATGTGATTATTTTTCTACTTAAGTAATCTTCAAGTTAGGTCTAGTCTCTAAAAGTATTATTTAAATGTCACATTTAGTAAGCTGTATAACATTCCTATGATAATATCTCTTGCTTAACTTAAAGATAAATAATATTTGACTTATTTCAGATGCAGCAGGCATTGGACAGGAGTATAACTAGAGAACTAAGAGAAGGTATATTGCCAAAATGTATGAATTAAATTTAGACATTGATTTCTGAAATACTCTGTAAACAATAAACGGCATCTCTTTCCATTGTTTGGATAACAGATGCTATGTTAAATGTTTTCTTCTTATACATAGCTAATGAAAAATGTGAAAGCATGAGCAGTCATAGTGAAAAATATTTTTCTTCATTTATTCATCATGTTCCATAGTTTAAAAAAATCTCAACAGGTCTATATATTTGTGTTTATTTCTGGCTGTATCCTTTCTCTACTCCAGAAATACTCTGTAAACAGTAAATGGCAATTCTTTCCATTGTTTGAATAACAGATGCTATGTTAAATGTTTTTTTCTTATGCATAGCTAATGAAAAATGTGAAAGCATGAGCAGTCATAGTGAAAAATATTCTTCTTCATTTATTCTTCATGTTCCATAGTTTAAAAAAAATCTCAAATGGTCTGTGTATTTCTGTTTATTTCTGGCTGTATCCTTTCCCTACTACTGCCATCGCTGTGGAACTGTCCATCTGCACCCTGACACCATTCTCAGAAAGCATGGAGTTCATCAGTGTCTCAAGTGTCTGGTAGTGGTTAAGGCTAGAACATCCAGACTCAAGCAGTCATGTTTGCATAGCTGTCACTTGGTGGGTGACTATAATTTCTGTGTCATTGACTTTGTCACTAGTTTATCTCTTGCCCTCAGGAAAAGCTCCAAACACCTGCATCAATTTGGGTCCTTCCAAAGTAGTTGGCCCTATCTCTTTACCACCTCACTCTGCCCCTTAGCTGTGCATCTAACCAGCCAGACTATGTAGGACCCCACAGATTCGTTTCATCACCTCCGGTCTTTGTACGTGCTTCTCCCCTCTGTCTCTTGTACTTCTTCCTATCCTTCAGGTAGCTACTTCCATAGCACCTCCACCAAAAAGCTGGCAGTACTGACACACAGCCGGCTGTCCCTCCTGAGTGTTCCTTGTGCCATCTTGCATACCTGTCTTAGTATTTATGACTCCATATGGAAATTGTCTATTTTTACAGTTCATGGCATTATCATTTCTCAGGGTGACTGGGTCACCTTCATCTTGTAATTCCAGTGTTTGTCACAGCACCTTAGCAGATAGTTATTGAGTAAATGAATGAAGAATGAGAAAGCCAGAAGCTCTGATACTCAGCCTCATGTGGGACCCTGGGCTGATTATATAATTGTAATCTTGTATTTTGTTTTCTGTCATCTGTAGATATGTTTCATTTTTCAGAGCACTTAGAAATATCTCGGATTTTTGTTTTTTTTTTTACTAAGTTAACTCAAGTATTTTAAAGAATGTAATCCTTTTTCTTTCCAGCTGCTGCTGAATTTGAATCTGAGTCCTATGGATTATCTCCTCTAGGAGCTACAGAAACTATCTTGTGGGGTGAGCTCAGATTCATGTCTATTGAGTTGGTGATGCTATCCAACCCTCTCGTCGTCTGTTGTCCCCTTTCTCTTCCTGCCTTCCATCTTTCCCAGCATAAGGGTCTTTTCTGATGACTCAGCTCTTCACATCAAGTGGCTGAAGTATTGGAGCTTCAGCCTCAACACCAGTCCTTCCAATGAATATTCAGGATTGATTTTCTTTAGGATTGACTGGTTTAATCTCCTTGTAGTCCAAGGACTCTCGAGAGTCTACCGCCAACACCACAGTTTAAAAGCATTAATTCTTTGGCAGTCAGCCTTCTTTATTGTACAACTCTCATATCCATACATGACTACTAGAAAATAGTGTATATATGTTAATCCCAATCTCCTAATTTATCCTTCCCCACATGTTTTCCCTTTCATAACCATCATTTGATTTTGAGATCTTTTGAGTTGGTTTCTGTTGTGTAAATAAGCTTATTTTTATTAAATTCCACATGTAAGTGATGTGATACTTGTTTTTCTCTGTCTGAGTTACTTCACTTAGTATTGTAATTTCGAGATCCATCTGTGTTGCTGCAAATGGCATTTTTATTTCTTTTTATGGCCGAGTAATATTCCATGTTCGTTGTGTGTGTGTGTGTACCGCATCTTCTTTATCCATTCTGTTGATGGACACTTAGGTTGTTTCATTGTCTTCAGTTCAGTTCAATTCAGTTCAGTCAGTCGCTTGGCTATTGTAAATAGTTCTGCAGTGAACATTGGGGTGCATGTACCTTTTTGAATTATGGTTTTCTCCAGATATATGCCCAGGACTGAGATTGCTGAATCATATGGCAACTCTATATTTAGTTTTTATAGCAAACTTTATAGAGTTTTCTATAGTGGGTGTACCTAGTTCCATTTCATAAGCAGTGTAGAAGGATTCCCTTTTCTCCACACTCTCTCCAGCATTTATTGTTTGTATATTTTTTGATGGTGGCTATTCTGATTGGTGTGATATGATACCTTATTATAGTATTTCTTCATTTCTATAATAATTAGTGATGCGGAGCATCCTTTCTGAGCATCCCTCATGCACTTTTTGGTCATCTGTAGGTGTTCCTTACAGAAATGTGTATTTAGAGCTTATACTCATTTTTTGATCGGATTGTTTGTTTTCTGATATTGAGCTCTTTGAGCTGTTTGAATATGTTGGAGATTAATCCCTTGTCAATTGCATCATTTGCAAATATTGTCTCTCATTCTGTGGGTTGTTGTCTGTCTTGTTTACGATTTCCTGCACTGTGCAAAAGCTGTTAATTATATCCTATTTGCTTATTTCTGTTTTTATTTTCATTACTTTAAGAGGTGGATGAAAAAAGATTCTGCTGTAATTTATGTCAGAGTGTGTTCTGCCTATATTCTCCTCTGAGTTTTACAGGACCTGTCTTATATTTAGGTGTTTAGTCCATTTTGAGTTTATTTTTCTGTATGATGTGAGGGAGTGGTCTAATTTCCTTCTTATACATGTAGCTGTTGAGTTTTCTCAGCACCACTTATTAAAGGGGCTGTCTTTTCTCCTTTGTATAGTCTTGCCTCCTTTATCCTAGATTAATTGACCACAGGTACGTAGGTTTCTCTCTGAACTTTCTGTCTTGTTCCATTGATCATTCAATATGTTTCTGTTTTTGTGCTAGTACTGTGTTTTGATTACTGAAGCTTGCAGAGTAGTCTGCAGTCAGGGTACCCGATTCTGTCGGCTCTTGCTTTTCTTTCTCAAGATTGCTTTGTCTATTTGGGGTCTTTTGTTTCCATACACACTGTAAAGATTTTTTGTTCTAGTTGTGTGAAAAATGCCATTGTTAATTTGATAGAAATTTGATAATCTGTAGATTGCTTTGGATACTATAGTTATTTTGACAGTTACACAGTTATAATGTCACTTTCATTTCTGTATTTCAGTTTCCTCTCTTTCCCTCTTAGTTTAGGTAAGAGTTTATTGATGTTGTTTGTTTCTTTCAGGAAATGAACTTACAGTTCTTGCATATGAGGAGTGGGCTGGCACGCCAGGCCTCTGTGCGCACGGGCAATGTGTTTAGAGGTGTTGCTTAGCAACGATCATTCTGGGATGAAAGATTCCAAACCGTTGAGCTTCCCAGCTGGGAGGTTGTGGCGGGACGGCTCTGGCTTACCTGTAGTGCTCGTGTTGGGTTTAGGGGACTGTGAAGAGCCGAGGGAGAGGTGAGGTGTGTTTGGAGTCTGTAGGTTCTGCGATGAAGAAGATTTTTGGCTTCGGGAGTAAGAAGGGTGAGTCGCCCTTAGGCTCCTCCATCAACCCAGTGAGAAACAGCGGTCATGGAATCCACTTTCAGCCCGGGTACCGCATCCGAGACAAAGACCTCAGAAAGATCCACAAAGCTGCCATTGTGGGCAACGTAGCCAAAGTGGAGCATGTTCTGTTATTTGGAAAAAATGGCCTGAACGACAGGGACAAGATGAACAGGTAAGCAGGGTGGAAGGGTCTGGCAGAGATCCCTCCTGTGAGTTTTCCCTCCAAGGCTCCTGGATACCTTCCTGGGATCCAGCACCCTGCAGACTTTATAGGCAGCAAAAAGCCTTAGCTGATTTTGGACCCACTTATAATTCCCCTTGGGCTTCCCTGGTGGCTCAGAGGTTAAAGCGTCTGCCTCTGATGCGGGAGACCCGGGTTCAATCCCTGGGTCGGAAAGATCCCCTGGAGAAGGAAATGGTAACCCACTCCAGTATTCTTGCCTAGAGAATCCCATGGACAGAGAAGCCTGGTAGGCTACAGTCCACGGGGTCGCAAAGAGTCGGACACGACTGAGCGACTTCACTTTCACTTTCACTTTCACTTATAATTCCCCTTATAGAGCTCTACTGATAGTTTTGAAGTCATTTAACTGAATGTCGGTAATCACAGAAATGAAATGAAACATGAATAGTGTCTGTTTTTCCTTTCTTCCTCCTACTTTTTATTTGCATGGGTTAGCATGATGTACTCATGAGTAAAAGCTCTCAAGTTATATAGCCTTCAAGGAATCTTCTGAACCGCCTGGCTCTCACATTTTTTCTCATGTGATTTATGAAAGCACTTCTTCATGGATCGCCTATTGTGGATCGTGGCAGTGGACAGATTTCTGATGTTGTCAGTATCTTATTGTATACATTTAATGTATATATTTTTTATACCATAAGGTTATATATTACAGAAAACTGCATAGTGAGCAAAATAATTCCCATGCCAGATCAACTTCTGGATTAAAAATTCTTCAGATACAATTCAATATCCATTTTATATCAGTGTACACTTAGGTATATGTGTTCTTTGCTGAAGGACCTTAGAAGACAGCTTTGAAGTAGAAAGCTGGCTGTGTCCTTGAAGGAAGACATTTTCTTAGGATGTATGGTCTTTCTATATTTAAACCAAATCAACATTTCATGGTTTTAAAGATTTTTGGTTACATATGCTATCTTTAATTGTTGTGATGAAATTAAAAGTTTTGTATAGTAGAGGAAGATTTGCCCTTCTAGATATCAAAATGTGCTATAAGTGCCCACAAAGTGTTCATTTACTAACAACTGAAAAGTTAGATAAATGAATGGAACAGAATGCCCAAACACCCAAATGTATGTAAAACTTTAGAACTTGAAAATGATGACCTTTTCTGTTAGAAATGATAAACTGTGTGTAGATGGTGGAGAAATAACCTGGTAAAAGAGAAAAGTAACTCAATTTTTATCTCACCAAAAAGTTTCAGATAGAGTATGGATCAAACATGCACAGTGAGAAAAGTACCAGAATAAAACTCAGATTCCTATTTATACATTTTTTATCTGCTGACAGAGACCTTCTGTTTTTTCTATTTCTACTGTTTCTTAACCTTGATTTTTTTTTTAACTGGAGAATAATTGCTTTACAATGTTGTGTTGTTTTCTGCTGTGTAACATCATAAATCAGTTGTAAGTATACATAAATCCCCTTCCTTGTGAGCCTCCCTCCCACCCCAAAGACCTTTCTAAGAATCATTTCAAAAGTAAGAATTCTGGAGTTTCCTGGATTTCAGCACATGCACACACAAAAAGAAATCTGGATGTTGATTTAACATTTTAACAACACAAAAAATTTAAAACTCTCTGTAGATCAAGCTGTCTATAGGCAAGTTGGATTAGCAGATAGGGCTTGTCTTTTTGGCACTAATAGGAATGTGGCACAGAATAAAAATGATTTCTCTCTTTCCATTTTTTTTAGAATTTTTTTTGAGGATTGATATTTTCTGACAACTTTCAGCCTTTTCAGAAGTCAAGGGAATCTAGGGAGTTCCTTGGTTGTCCAGTGGTTAAGACTCACTGCTGTGGGCCCAGGGTTCAATAGCTGGTGGGGGAACTAAAATCCTGCCAGCTACCAGGATGTATTGTACAATATGGGGAATATAGCAAATATCGTATAATAACTTTAAATGGAGTATGACCTATAAAAATTGTGAATCACTATGTTGTGTACCTGTATATATAATAATATGTAATATGCATCATCTATACTTTAATTAAAAAGAAGCAACCTTAGACAAAAAGACCTTATGGTAATTAGATCAACAGGAAAAATGAGAAATGTGCAAACAAAAATGCTACCAATTATAGTTGTACAGACATTGTGAATTATAAATTTCATTCCAATGTCAGAGACGTTAAAATGTCAGAAAATGAGCGTATTAGAATCATTGAAGTACAGTGTTGTCTCTAATCCTCAAAATGTATCTGCAAAGGAGGTGTGATATCCTTTGACTTCACTGAGATGTTGTCCTTGTAAAATAGTAGTACTAGTAATAAGTATGATTATATCACCTAACAGTTACTGAGCTGTTACCTGTGCCAGGAATGGTTCTAAACTCTTTGCATGGATCTCACTGAAGCATCGCAGTGCTGTCCTGTGGGAGAACTACTTCTCTCTCTCCATTTTGTTGATGAGGAAATTGAGGCACAGAGAGGCTGAGCGACAGCTAAGTGACAGAATGAAAGTCAAATTCAAACCCAAGTTGAGCTGAATCTCAAGGTCATGGTCATTCTATTCAAGTAAATTGTTCTTTCATTACTGTGTTAAGAAGAGCTAATGCTAATATATAATGTTCTTTCTCCAGAAGGAAACGAAATATTTGTTTTAGAGCGATAGGAATAGCATGCTACTGAATGTTATCAATCACAGGAACAATTGTTTGTTATGAAAGAGTAACACTACAGTTTCCTGAAAACTCCTCTTGCTTTCATAGGACTGCCCTCCACTTGGCCTGTGCCAATGGCCATTCAGCGGTGGTCACTCTCCTCCTGGAGAGAAAATGCCTGCTTAACCTCTGTGACAATGAAAACAGGACAGCGCTGATGAAGGTATGGGGCAGCGAACCGTGTCCACACGCGGTGGATGTGATTTAACTACTGAGAGTAAAGTGAATTCATCTCATTTAGATATAGCAAACCGGTGACGCTTGTGGACTGTTGACTTTGAATTCCTAGAATTTACACTTTCTTTCTTGGCACAACACTGACAGGCCATAGAATGCCAAGAGGAGGAGTGTGCGACTCTTCTGCTGGAGCATGGTGCCGACCCAAACGTCATGGATGTCAGTGGGAACACCGCTCTTCACTATGCTGTCTTTTGCCAGAATATATCACTCACAGCAAAGCTGCTTTCCTGTGACGCCAATATAGAAGCCAGGAACAAGGTATATCTCAACCAACTTTATTTACAAAATATTTGCAAAGCATTTTTTTAAACTAGAAGTGTTTTATCTCTAACTATGTAAATAGGTAAACTGAATAGTGTCCGTCAAGCCCTGTTACTATGGACACAACTCCAAAGCCACTGCAGGGGGTGGGGAAAAATGTTGGAGTCCACAGAGAGGGCCAAGCTATCTCCCAGCCAGCCATCTACCCCAGAAGGAAGATTGCCCATCAGAACATGCTTGGGAGTGGGTGGTAGGCTCAGAGCCTTCACGGGGCTTGGCGGGGGTGAAGGCTTGGCGGGGGTGAAGCGGTGTGAGGAGTGGCTGCTTCCAGGGGCTCAGGGAATGAGTGTCCCTTGGGGTGGTTGGGAGGAGGAAGGAGATCCAGTGCCCATGAGGGGGAGCCGGGTGAGTGCAAGTGGGCCTGGGGGCAGGCCTGGAGCCCTGAGCCCGCCAGGACCCTAGTTCTGAGATCTGGCCAAGAGGGTCAGGTCATGTTTGAGTCCCAGCAAGGGCGTTCACTTGTGCTGGTGACCGCTTGGTTCGTGATGTGCACCTCGGGGTCCCCCACGCTCACCCCCGGGGAGCTGCTCGGTGGGGCTGCAGCTGTGCGTGTGGAGCTGGTGATGGCAAAGCCGCCCCTCCTGCTCTTTCTCCAGGACACAGGTGACATCCTGCAGCTGCAGCCCCTCGAGGAACTCCCTCCACTCTACAGGTGGGCTCAGTTTTCAGTGTTTGGAAGCTGCAGCCTTCCCTGAGTGAAAGTATTTTGAAAGAACCAAATTGTCTAAGATTTCACTTTATACATGTTTCTAAAGAAGTATTAGAGAGCAAAGCGCTCATTCATGTGTTTATGGCAGATATTTGTGGTAACACTGCACTTGTTAAAGGCAGAACTTTTTCCAAATATATTCCCCCACTCACGTTGGTTTTTTTTTTTCCTAATTAGTCTAAAATAACACAGTGAAACAAAATTTCCCTCTGAAGTAAACTTTGTCTTAAAATTAAAACATAACAAAAGCATTTTACAACATAATAGAAGTCTTGCTGCTGTTAACAAATTCCCATTTTATGAAAAATGATTTATATAAACATGATTTCTCTCTCATAGCCCAAGTCTTAAGAGGGTAAAAGGAAAGGAAAAGGAGCAAGCAAGTGAAAAATGCAAGTGAAGTTGGAATTTTGGCAATTGGGAAATGCCAAGAAGAGGATGTATTTATTTTAATATTTATTTATTTGGCTGTGCTGGGCTTAGTTTCAGCATGCAGGATCTAATTCCTGACCAGGGCTCGAACCCAGGCCCCCTTTCCTGGGAACACTGAGACCCAGCCACTGCACCACCACGGAATCCTGAGGTTTTAGTTTTTGCTTTTTATTCCCTTGAGTTTATATGTTTCTGTAAGGTGCTTTTCAGTTTTCAGGGATAATAGTCGTTATTGTAAATTTGCCTAGATACCAGTTTTAGGAAGACTCTGAGGAAATCAGACTGGCAGTGAACAGGTGGCGATTAAGTGGGAAATAAGAGAGAACAAATAATTAACTGACATCTTATGCTATTCTGGCAGAAATAGCCACTTAGATAAGAGTCTAGACTCTGCTCTCCAATCTAGAATGTCTTGATGGAAAGTAAGGGGTCTATAAATAATGAGATCAGGTTGCCTTTTGAGTTTACCAGTCCCTGTTCTAACCCTGTTTACTGAGGAAAATGAAAGAATTTCCAGTTTTGATGACTCTTACCTCTTACACTTTTCTTTTTTTCAAATTCTCAAGTAATAGAAGGAATTTCCTTGTGGGTAAAAGAGATGAGACTGATGTGGTTACTGCACTTATTCTTGCTAGATTGTGCTGGTGAACTGCAATCACTTGGGAAAACTTATTTAAAAAAATTTATAAGCCTAAGCTGTTCTCTGAAGATTTTGGCTGAATAAATCAAGGAAGGCTTGGACGTGTGTATTTAGAATTGTTTCCTTGAGATTCTGATACAGTCCTTGATGAAGAACTATGGAGTGAATAAGTGTAATTTCTAAATGCACCTATCTGAAAGAAAAATAATCTCTAGAGGAGTTGGAGTTTGATAAATGCTAGGTACTTCCATCAGCTCCCTCCTTTCCAACAATATTAGCCTTGACTTTTTCTCTGCCCCTGTGATTGAGAAGTTAAAAAAATATTATTGGAAATATCTATTGGCTTGAACAATAACTCTTTTTTCCTTCCAACCACTAATCATTCAGTGGCACTCCAGAAGTCTTTAGAGATTTGCTCATGGCGAAGTCACTTCATCTGTAGAGTCTGAGCCTTTAAGGATTTTGCACCTTCTCTTATATCATTAGGTCATTAGGTCAACAGATGTTTGTTAGCAACAGGGTTTTCCTGACTGCAGTAATAATAACTCATGAGCCTTTTTTGGTGTCATCTGCAGGACAGACTCTTGCAGTGTGTCTGTTAGATTTGCTGATCCCTGGCATAAGCAGATGAGTGCTTTAAAACCCATGAACTTAGTAACAGTACAGATGGGAATTGTTTTAATAATTTAGTTTCAGCAGTCTTAGGACTTCATTATCCATTTGATTAACAATCTAGAGGAATTCTGGAGACAGATTGTAGGCAGGCAGATGGATTGTAGGCAGACAGATTTCAACAGGCAGTGGAAACATTCTTGATGTGTGAGTTATGAGTCTTTATAAAAGAATTTATTTTTAATTGAGTTATGAGTCTTAATAGCTGTATTTATTACGTATTGGGACCCATGTTTCTTGTGAAACATATGATACTAAAGAAAGGAAAGGTTTCACCTACAAGTATTTGCTTTATATCCACCTGTTTGGAAACAGTCAACGTAAAACCACAAGTGGGCAGTAGACCAGACGTGGCCCTTGGGTATGTTTCGTTTTGTTGACACACTGAGTCAGCATTTAAAATTTCGGAGACTCATGCAGAAGTCTGCAGTTCAGGCTTCTCCAAAAACCAAATCTAGTCCCCCTCGCCCCTCCTACTCTTTGGTCAGCGTGCAGGGCCACCCCTTCAATATGGGGCATGTGTTCTTGGGTTTATTGGCCTCACCTGGCTTTTTCACTTACTCAGTTCACCAGCTTTTCCTCCATAAGCATTTGAGTTTCCAATTTTTGTTTTATAGTTTATTTTGATAAATATTTCAAGGTTTTAAAGACAATCTAAGTAATCATCGATTTCATATTTTGAAAGGATCTCAAGAATGGGATTGAATTTTTTGAATTAGAATTTTTAAGTTAATTGTGGTGGTTTCACACTGAATAATTCTCAGAAACACACAAGATTATGAGAGAGAGCGCAGGGAGAACTTGCAGAAAAGCAACTGCCCAAGAAAATGTTGAGCGTGTTTTTATTGGTAACTTATCTTGTAATCTTTAACTAAGAGCAGTAAAGCAAGACAAAGACCAGAATTTGGGGATTGTGGAAGCTTCCTCCTGGAGGTCTGGAGGTAATCACATGACAGTCATAAAGAAAAGTCTTTGAAGATAAGGTGGAGGGGGATCATTTTACATGCAGATAGCATCTGGCTAATGCTGACCTGTCTTAAGTGGGGGTGAGTCGGGGAAGAGCAAGCAAGGAGGAGAGAATGAGTAAGATTAAATTCCAGGAGACATTTCTGAGAAAGCAGTAAAACATGGTTCCCACATTTGGTTTTTTGAAAGAAAAATAAAATTTTTTTTCTGTCTGTATGTTCATATAGAGAATAATATTCCCACTGGACTGTCTGTAAACCTTATGAGTTTACTCATGGTCATCCTTGAGGACAGGTTATGCATGCTACAGATAATATATATTTCTGCCTCAGCATTGTTCCTAAAATATGCAGTTGATTTAGTAGCTAAATGAAACCCAAACCCCCTGCATTGGGAGCTCAAGTCTTAGCCACTGGACCACTAGGGAAGGCCCAGAGGAGGAGCATATTAAAGAGAAAGAAGGTGCACAGGGGGATGAGGAGGGGGCTCCCTTTTATTTACCTTCCGAGTTATATGTTTCAGTTCAGAGAATCAATTGCATGATTTTAATTTCAGTTTAAAAATAGGTTAACTGTGTACTTTAGAAATGGATTTCCCTGTTTTACAGGATAACCTCACACCGCTGTTACTTGCTATAATTGAAAAGAGAGAACAAATGGTGGAGTTTTTAGTAAAAAAAGGAGCAAATATACATGCGGTTGCTAATTTGAAAAGGTACAGTTGTTCTTTTTCTTTTTTAAAACCTTAGTGCTGTTCTAGGGTGGTAATACCAAGATTAAATGAATAAGAAGATTTGTTTGTGATCAACACATCATCACTTAGGTAGAAAATCAATTTTTCTGACTGGGAATTATGAACAACAATATATAGCAGGAATATATAGCAAGATTCATATTCCTTTATAATATTGACTGATGTCATATGCAACCTGTCTTTTTTGTTTTTTGGTCCATCTTATAGTAGCTGAGGGATTTCATATTAGTTTTATTAGCTTTATAAAATATTGATTCTGCTTTTTAGTGTACCTTATGACAGTATTGAATTTCTTAATTCTTTTAAATAATTCTTTAACCTCTACTTTGTGTATATATATATATATATTTAAAAGATGCATACTAAATATAAAGGACTTGATTTTGTCTTTTGGATAACTCTTTGTATTAAATTACTTTCTTTGAAGAATGCTGATGTTATTAGTTTGCAAAAGAGTCAGATACAACTTAACAACTAAACAACAACAGCAACGAAAAAGTCATTATTAATCACTGTCACCAGATCCTGTGGGCTCATCAGTTTTATCCTTTTTCATTTCTAGTACATTTTGATGTTTTCATTTTTAGAAACTAGAAGGAAGAAAGACAGCTTTAATTGGATAAATAGTTCCTTTAACAAAGACAAGTCAGAGGTAGATGGTACAGATGAAAATGATGGGCTTTAGATTCAGACTGGGTTCAATTCTTAGCTTTCCTGCCTGTTAGGGTTATGACCCTAACATTACTTATCATTGGGCACATTACTTATCATCAGCAAAGAAGTTTCCTGATACAAAAGGTGACTAGTAATGCATCTTTCAAAGTTGGCTATGTGTAAAAAAGATTTTATATATAGTTTTTTCATTTAGTGCCCAGCACATGCTTGTCAACATCATTATCTGCCACCATGACTATTTTTATTCCCATTATTGTTAATATTTTTGTTTTAAACCTGCAAGTAGCCTTTCCTTAACCCAACCTCCAGCTGACTTTGAAGCCTAATATATCAGACTAAGGAGGAAATGGGGAATTCATCCCTTAGTCACCTGCCTCAGATAAGTGACCTCAACATTGTTTTTTGTCCAGCAAGGACTTTATTATTAAAAAAAACCCACACATTTATTTATTTATTTGGCTGTGTGGGGTCCTAGTTGTGGGGACTCTTGGTTGCAGCATGTGGGATCAAGTTCCCTGACCAGAGATGGAACCTGGGCCTCCTGCATTGGGAACATGGAGTCTTAGCCACTGGACCACCAAGGAAGTCCCCATCAGGGACTTTTGAAATAGTAACTGCTGGCGCATGCCATCCCAGTGGGACAGGAGGCCTCTTTTCCATCCCTTCATTTTAACCTTGGAGGTAATTTACAAAGATGAACACGAGCCTGTAAATTGTCAGTTCTTCATGGAAAGGCAAGATGTTAACTTGGTAAAGCGTATCAAATTAGTTGTTTAAGTTAACTCAGCTTCCTGAGGCTAAAGTCATCTCTCTGTTGTTTTAGAACAGCCCTCATGCTTGCTGTCAATTATGGATCAGCAAATGTAGTTGGTCTTCTTCTTCAGCAAGGTGTTGACATCTTTTCTCAAGATGTTTTTGGATGGACTGCGGAAGACTATGCTATTATTAGTGGCTTTAATATGTAAGTGTTCCCATTAAAATGCCAGTTATCACTAAACTGCAGCCAAAAATTAATTTTAACTGTTACTAATACTTGACCAGTGAGAGCTCTAGTTTGGTGCAGGCAGTTTGGGAATGGTGGTGAGATGTTTCCCCTCATCAGCTGTAAGCCAAGCAAAGGCCGATTAGTTACATGTGGCCGTGGGTTCGGGATTCTTTATCTCAGGACATGTAGACCTTGATCCTTAGAGAGCCTAACATTAGCCATTTCATTCCCAGCATAACCTCTCTGTATGGGGTACAAATAGTGTCACAGTTGTGATATTTCTAACAAGTTATTTGGGTCTTAAAATATTCAGTTCAGCAGCAAATCCTGTGTCTTCCCTTGAGGACTTGCCTCTCTATATGCTACTCCTGCTTGATTTTTCCAAGAATCCCGTGGATTCCCTAAGATCAACGGGACGGTCCTCTTCCACACATCATTTGGAAGGAAAAAAATAATTCATTCTCATCATTCTGTTGCTTGTATTGATTCTACTGCTGCAGCATTGCTACTACAACTAGTCTTGACAGGGTCTCCTTGGCAGCTGATCTGGAGTCTGGATGTGGCTCTATAAAGACCTTTAATAAAATCATTTTAAAAGGAAAAAAAAAAGAAAGAAACTCGTCCCGCAGTCGGCTTACAATTGACCTTTACTCCCAGGCTGCCCCGCGGGTCCAGGTTCCCCAGTCTTCCTGGTGATGCACACGTCAACTTCAGAGTCACAGCTTCTTTGTTCTCAGGTGTATGCTTGTAGCTCAAGTCACTGTTGCAAAGCACCAGCACCCAGTTCTGGCAGCTGGGCCTCCTAGCTTCCCCCCCACACTCAGAAGCCTTATGTGGAGCCCATGTGTAAGCCTAGATCTTCACAATGAGGTGCAGTTGAGGCTCTTATTTATCTTTTCTGCTAGCAGATATCAGTGGGGACCATTTTAGGCTGTCAGAGAGGTTCAAGTCCTCCTCCAGGGATTGAGCAGACTTCCTTTTCTCCTTGGTCTCTAGACCTGAACCTCAAGGCAGCTGTCTGTCCTGTGGGGGCACCTTTTCTTAGGTCATAGGTTCCCCGTCATCCTTCCTAGGGTAGTGGGTGCTGGCTTGCCTGAAATTGCTAAATTACGGTTGGCCCTTCGTGGGATCTGTTTCCTGTAATAATGAAAATCTTCCAAAGGATTTATATATGCCTCCACCTTAAATGTTTTCAGAGTCTGTCTCGTAAGGAACCCATTCACCAGAAATCCCTAAATCTCAAGTAAGATAGTTGAATTCAGAGAGATAAACCCTGTCTAGGACTTGCCAGTATCTACTGTAGGAGTAGGAGTATGTCTTCCAAGTGAATTGGAGACAATCATGGAGATGAAGCATCATTGTCAGAAAGATCTGCTGGTTCAGAGTTTGAGTAGGTAGAGAAGGAAGGGTAGTGGTCCAGGCCAGGTCTTGATTATGATTAGCTCTTGGTGTGATTAGCTGCAATGATGGGGGCTAATTATGTTATCTAATGTAGTGAGTTCATATTTTATAAATAAATTAAGGTACACATTATATAAGAGCTGAGATTCCCTAAATTACAGACCACAAAGAATAGCTAATCTCCAGAATTAATAACAGTTTCGTGCATCCCTTGAATGTTAAACATATGAAGAAAACACACATTGGGTTTTACTTGGAATTCCAAACTAGTTCTAGCAATAAAGTTCAAGAAGAAATTATTCCAATCTTTGACTGTTTCTCCAAGCATTTGGGGGGCATATTAGCTCATTAAATCTTCTTAATCCCCTGTGAAATAAGGCAGTAAGATCCCGGTTGTGTAGAGGAAGACTTTGAAGTGAAGAGAAGCAACTTAACCAGAAACAAAGAGCAGCTGGTTACAGAGCTAGGATTTCCAAGTTCGAGAGAGTTTTCATATGCCAGGCTAAATCTAGTTAATTAACGGAGCTATACTGCCCTCAGTTCATGACTACTTCATCTTCCTTTACTTTCTGCTTTAAATACATGCTAAGTAAAAGTTTGTAAAACTTAGAAACTTGAAATGTATGGGACAAGTGAAGTTTTGATACTATCTCTGACCTTGTCTGATATGATCTAAGAATTTGATAGTTGTTTTTCATATGAGTGTTAAAATATTATTTATTACATTTTTGATGCATAGCATTCGCCAGATGATTTCTGAATATAAAGAAGAGAGACCTAAAACTCCTCTTGAAAATAGCAAGCCAGGTATGTCATCTGCTAAAGAATTACTCTTGGTGATTCTACCATAGAAAAAGTAGGAGTGAGGAAGTTTCAATAATGAAAGAACTATGAAAAAGTTACTGTAAATTGCATGTGTATTTTATTTTTAAAATTAATTTCTTAATAGTCTAGTATTCAGAATTGTTTAAGAAGTTAATTGTAGGTAATTTAAAATCAGAGACAGTATTGTCCGAAAAGAAATTCATGTATTTAATATGGCCCTACATAATGGCCCTACATTAGATCTCTGTATAAATAAGAAAAAAAAATTTTAAGTTAGTATGATGTATATTTCATCTATAATCATAGCAAATTGGACTTCTTATAAAACTGAACTTTAACTTTTACAAATGGTTTACATTTAGTGAATGAATAGTTATTAGTTACTGTGTAGTGATTAGTCTCACTAAAAAAGTTACCATCATTAAAACTGGGAACCTCAATAATCCCTTCCTGGTAGGCTAAGAAATGATAAACAATAAGAACTGCAAAGCTGAGCCAGTGTGCAGCACGCCAGTGAGAGATTATTTTTGAAAGATCCTTACCAATAGTACAGAAGGCAGAAAAGCAATGCCTGGTTGAGAACCAGTTATTTTGCCTATTGTTGTACCAACAAGGTTTCTATTACCAACTTCATTCCTTACAGATCCAAAAGGAGTGAGATAGGTTGATTTCTTTAGGACCAAATGTTTACTTCTGTGTTGGATAATTGTCATGACAGTATAGTTTTGAAAGAACAAGATTTGCCATCAGTTAAAAGATTATCATAATAGATATTCAAATAGATGAACTTGGGACTCTGCAGTTTCTAATAAAAGCACTAAAAATGCTTCACATTAAGAAAAGCAGTGTTAGGTCCCCTCATGGTGGCATTTAGCACATTGTACAAGCTGTCTGAAGACACCTTTAACTTAGTAAACCTCTGTCTAATCAAAGGGTGGCTCAGTAGTTAGTAAAGAATCTGCCTGCCAATGCAGGAGGTATGGATTCGATCCGTGGGTTGGGAATATCCCCTGGAAAAGGAAATGGCAAGCCACTGCAGTATTCTTGCCTGGGAAATCCCATGGACAGAAGAGCTTGGTGAGCTGTAGTCCATGGGGATCACAAGAGTTGGGCACGACTTGGTGACGAAACATACAGTTCCATCAAAGAACTGTAGGTTGGTTTAATATGTCAGAGGAGATACAGAGATGACATAGAGTCTTGGTTTTCAAAATGCTCAAAATAGAATAGAGTTGTCCCTGGTTACTTTCTGTATTTTTCTAAACAAAATTTTCAAAGAAAACATGCTTATTTATTTGTTCATTTGTTCACTAAACAGATAACTGTCAAATGTCTTTTATGTACTAAGCATTGTTTTGATGTCACAGAGTGCAAACATTTAAAAATCACTGCCCCTGCCCTCCAGGCTTGAGCTACCAGGACTCCTCTCCCCGTGAAGTCACTGCATGTGAGTCATCCCTCCAGCATCAGATCATGACGACACATGTGAAATGTTGTCCAACAGCACCAGAGTCCGTCACCCCCTCCTTCCTTCCATCCCTCCCCTTGTTCGTCAGCTTCGGATCTGATGATGTATGCCTTCCAACCTGAAGAAGCATGATTTCTGTCAACATTTGTCATATAATGGGGAGGATTGATATAATGATATCCCTCACTAGTACACAGGACTGTTTGGACCATCCTGCTCTGTGTGGTTCAGATACTCTTGAGCAGTGGAAGGACTTAGTCTCAAGAGATTCTTTTTAAATATATTAGTGTATGTGTGTGTATATATATATATATATTTAAAACTTTTTTTAAAAGTTCAGCTTATGTGTACCCTACTGCCTGCTCACCACTACAAGTCTAGTCCCCATCCTCACCACCCAGTTGACCCCCTTTACTCCTTGCCCTCCCCCACCTCCCTTACAAGAGATTATTCTTCCTAAATCTGGAATCGCTACCTCTTTCATACTTCTCTTGCATCTGGAAAGAGGGCCAGGAAGACTTTGTTTCCTATGTTTTACCACGCTCTGAAGTTCAGCGCCTGTAGACCAAGCTTCCCTGTGAGAGGGCGTTTTCATCCGGAACTGAAGAGCCAGAGAAGTTGTGTTGTGTCCCAGCAAGACACCTGTTCCTCCGTTCACTGCTCCAGGCAATGGAAGCCCAGAAATCCTGTGCTGTTTAAGCGTGCTACTGTCAGTTTATCGTACTGATTCTATTCGTGGTGTAATATAGCTTTCTTTCAGTCTCCTAGAGTTTGGTTAGGATTATGGTCATTGTAACAGCCCTTCTTTTGTCTTCTTTTTGTTTTGCATTTGATGATATAAAGGAGAGGAGTGGTTCTTAGGCATTGATGGCCTGCGAGTGCAGTACAGTCACTGTTCCCTCTAGTGTGGTCTCCAGGGGGGGTCCCAAAGGAATACTTTTAAGCAGAGCATCAGTCTTGAGGTTTTAATATTCTATACTTTTCTTTTGTTGATTTTAAATGAGTCTTACTTTTTTCTTTAATAGTGGATGAGAGTTCTGAAGAAGACTGTTTAAACAGGTAGGATTTTATGGATGTTTTAAAATTGTATGTTTAAGTAAGGGAACACGGGGAAGAGAAACTAATATTTGTTGAACGTTCTCCTCTGGGTTAGACACTGCAGTACGTGCTTAACATTTGTGACCTCACTGAGTCATCACAGCAGCTTTGTAAAGTAGCTGTGTCCTACTTTTACTTAATTAGCCACCTGTGGTTCAGGAGGTTGATGAATTGACCCGTGATTCCATGGTTAAAATGTGTTGACCTGTGATTTGACAGCTGGCCTGCCTGTTTCCCATGCCCACTCTTGTGTCCCTCAGCAAAGACTGAGAAGTACCCATGTAGCATATAAACTAAAGATATAATGTAGTTCTTTGACTTGTGTCCATTTTAAATTTTAATGGTTAAAATGAGTTGACTTGTGATTTGACAGCTGGCCTGCCTGTTTCCCATGCCCACTCTTGTGTCCCTCAGCAAAGACTGAGAAGTACCCATGTAGCATATAAACTAAAGATATAATGTAGTTCTTTGACTTGTGTCCATTTTAAATTTTAGACATTGCGGGGAACTCCTATACTCCCTTTAGAGTAAAGGGGAGAAGTGGGGCCTTCTCAATAAGTGTTTCCCCTGCTGAAGAACCAAGATTGCCATTTTTAATGGACCCAGGTTAGTCTCTGAACCAGGGACAGACAATGGAGAAGGAGCAGCATATCCTTCCACTTTGTTTTAAGTCATCAGGTTTATTCCAGTTTGGGGAAACAAAAGTTATGTCAGTCCATCAATTGGATTTTAAGTTCACTGATTAGGGCTTGGTGTAAACAAATTATTTTCAGGCTCTGCTAGTATATCGGCTGTCACTCTTTGTTAAGGAAACTAAGAATGAGCCTTAACTAGATAGTTCATAGATTGGGAAAGATAGAAGCAGAAACAGGTGTAACTAAAGACTGTTTTGGAGACTTCCCTGGGGGTGCAGTGGTTAAGATGGTTAGTAAGACTTCTCCTTCCAATGCAGGTGGTGTGGGTTCAATCCCTGGTTGGGGGAGCTAAGATCCCACATGCCTTGGGGCCAAAAAGCCAAAACGGAACCAACATGGCAACAAATTCAATAAAGACTTTAAAAATGGTTCAATTAAAATATGTTTTTTAAAAAAATGTTTTCACTCATTTTTGTTGTCTGTTTTTGCTGTAAAGGTTTTCCAGCAAACCTGGTGATGATTTATGGCTTCCATCAAATAATGAAGTCTTAGATTTTGAAACCAAGGTAAAGTGTTCTGTTGTGAAATTAGTTTTTGTGCTCTGAATTTAGTTTCATGTAGCATTTACTCTTTAAAATTCAGCGGTGATGTCCCTCTCACTGTTTTATGTTTGCAGTGGAAAATTGGTCAGAGCAAACTATTTTATAAACATATGACTAGTTGATTTTTTTTTTTTTACTTTGGTAAATACGGAAGGTGGAGTGAAAAAAAAATGGGCTGAAAAATACATAGTGACAGAAAAACTGTATCAGGAAAAGCTTTCCCACAGTGGAGGAAATACGAAATTTGGTCAAGGATAAAGAGTCTTACTGTGAATTATAAACCATAAGGACATGACTTATGTAATACTCATAATGATATCTTTAGTGGACATAATTCCTTATTGTGATGACCATGGAATATTCCTGGAGCCTTTCAGTTCCAAAACTATATAGCCTATATCATCTAGTTTCCACTCCCCACCCCCCAGACACTTTATTTTGGTTTTTTAGAGTTGGGTGGTTTTTTAAATTTTTTCTTTCTCTGTTTTGTTTTGGCTCTGCATTAAGACTAAAATAATTGTTGATATGTGGAGATTTAGAAATTATAATTCTGTTTCTCAAAATCCATATTATAAAGGAATTCCGCTGTGTTTTCTAAAGCATTCCATTAAGAGGATATTCCCAACTCTTCATCTCATTGAAGAATACATGTTTTGCCTAAAATAATAACCAGCTGTAGGAGCAGAGACTTTTAATAACTGTAAGATAAAACTTAGAACATCAGATTTATTTTTCTATTTTAGTTTTTAAAAAACCTACCCAAAGTCCTTGTGTCACTTTCTGAAACTTCAGGATTCAGAGATTTTGTATTATTCTCATTTAAATATTCATCTTATAGACCCTGTGTCAGTATAAATGAGTGAACTTCAGGAAACAGTTGTGTATCTCCTGGAGCGTGTAGCATAGGTCATGAATGTAAGAGCCATTTTAATAGTTTTTGAATGTGAATTAGTGAAGAGACAAATGGAATTGTATATAATGTTACATGTAATATACATAATATATCTGTTAAATCTGAATTCTGAAAATATGACTTATTTTTATATTCCCTTTTTAATATTTAGGATGTAGAAGTTCACTTGAGTTATGTTGAGGAATGAGGTCCTGCATAGTGTGGAAATAAATAAGAAATATGTGATTAAAAAAAGATTACACTATATTTTTCAGTGTCCTCCAATTGTGAGCTGAGAATTTTAGATTAAAAGTAGTTGACCTTCTTTTTAGCCCCATCTTGTATTCTATTAAATATTTCTTTTCAAGCCATACATTCTCCTCAGAATTCTGAAACCAGTTCTGTCACTTAGCAGCTGTGGGATCTTGGCAAAACCTGTCTTAACTGGGTTCAAAGTAGGCAGTGTTTAAAAGTAGGGTATTTTCTTCAAAAAGGATTAGGAAATCTTCATGCAACTCATTATTAACATTAATTTTAGCAGAGTATCTCTGAGAGCCTTCCAGAGAAGTATGTGGATTATTTATCTGGAGCTGCTGGTCCAAGAGGAAAAAAGACAGTAAATGGACAAGTAGAAGGTAAGAACTGTATTTTATAGAAAAGTCATTTGACAAAACGTTGAATTAAAATGGGATTGCTGATATGTTCTAATCACCAAAGAAAATCACCTGTCAGAGACATAGTGAGGAAAAAGAGGAGGAGGGAAATTATGTATCTTATCAGGTTTCAGCCACAGATTACATTGAGAATCCAGTTTAAGGACGCAGTTATTAGTTCCTAGACTTCCTTCACAGTCCAATGTTTTAAGACTCTGTCCGGTTAAGACTCTCCAATGCAGGGGTGCAGGTTCGATCCCTGGTAAGGGAGCTAAGATTCCATGTGACACATGACCCCCCCAAAATTATTAGTTCTGTTTCAAGATACTGTGCAGCCTGAAGAAGGTCAAGAAATAAGAGGCAAGAGGGAATGAAGGATGAGCGAGGCAGAGGGTACAGGGAGGAAAGGAAGCACGGGTCTGTGGGGGAAGGGGGCAATAAGTGATGAAGGTCTCTAGATAAAGGGAGAGTATTTGATATGGACGATGCATTTGAAGTGAGCTTCCAGCACCAGAACTTGTCAGAGAAGAACAGCAAAGTTTTCCCCCTCTTCCTGTTTTCCTCATTGTTAGGAAGGCATTCAGGATTGCGGTCCCTGGGCGGGCAGAGCTGTGTGTTATCCTCTGTGGAGGAGCGCGGGCATAGGTGCTCAGCTGTAAATGTTTGCAAATTGGAGTCATACGAAATGTTGCTGCTTTATAGGATGGTGTCACATAGGCCAACGAAAGAGAACTAGAAAGAAGGAGCAAGCAGGGGGCGTGATAGGGAGATCAAGTAACCTACAGCCTGATAGTCCACTAGAAAGTTTCCAACTTGTAATGCAGTTTCACTTTGGGCGGAAGTGTTAGAGTGAGGAAGTTGAGGCTAAGATTTCAGGAGAATAAATTAAGTTGACTTCTCTGTTAGCTCAATTGGTAAAGAATCCGCCTGCAATGCAGGAGACCCCGGTTTGATTCCTAGGTCAGGAAGATCCTCTGGAAAAGGGATAGGCCACCCACACCAGTATTCTCTGGCTTCCTTTGTGGCTCAGCTGGTAAAGAATCCGCCTGTAATGGAGGAGACCTGAGTTCAATCTCTGGGTTGGGAAGATCCCCTGGAAAAGGGACAGGCTACCCACTCCAGTATTCTAGCCTAGAGAATTGGACATGACTGAATGACTTTCACTTTCACTTTTAATGTAGAAGCAGACTCCGTATAGACCAGAGTTTCTCAAAGTTTAATTAGTCGCCTTTGGACCTTGTGTGAAGTGCACATGCTGAGCAGGAGGTCTGAGAATCTGTGTTTCTGACAAGCTCTCTGAGTAGCAAGGATGTAGCCTTGCATTTAGAGAAATCTGGAAGAACGTTGGATAGTACAGGACAGAACAGGATCAAGGAAAAGCATTATTATGTTTTTCTTTCTGAGTGTGTCTATAGCCAGAGGGAAGCAAAAAGTCGAAGTCGCAATTATAGGTGTAAGATACCATTGCTAAGCAAAGAGGGAAAAATAAGTGGTGGGGATGATCCATAGAAAGAATGTAAAGGGGGAAAAATTAAGACCGCAGATCCAGAGATTACTGCCCTTTGGATAGGAGAGAATCTAGTGAAAGGATGAAGGGAGGAAAGGGCCTTAGGGAGGTGAGTTTGGAGTTGATGAGGAAACTTGAGAGAACTCCTTCTAAATGGCTTCAGTGTATTTGCACTGAAAAAGGATAAGATCGTTGTTGATCCAGAGAATACTGGAGGTGGGAGAGGGTGCTAGAAGTGGGGGAAACTCCAGCCACTCCAAGTAACTCTCAGGCATCAAAGATATGTGTTGTATTGGTATTTGTTATTCAGATTAGATTAATGTGAATATGGAGACACTGACTTTTTTCTTTTTAAGATAGCTGATTTTTTGAAAGTTGTTTTACAGAAATCCTTTGAAACATTAGCTTGATGTATCAAACCAAACTAAGTTTTGAAACAAAACAGGTTAATAGGGTTCATTCCCTAAATGCTAGAAATATTTTCAATAAATACTACACTGATTTTAAAACATGCAAGATTTTCAATATCTAATAATTCTGTGGCAATTAAATTTATTATTTCCTTTTTGATAATTTGTATTTCAATATTGAGAATTTATTATACATTATTTCCTAGATGTGTTTTATATACCTTCTTCCGTGAGTGGATTGAGAAACTTTAAGATGGCCCAACTAGAGGAGCCAAGACATGTAGACATACTAGTAGCCCACATGGATATGGAAAAATAATGAATATTTTTATGAGCCATTTTTCTACAAGTGTATATACAAGCTAATCAGTTCATTACTCTTTCTCTGATGAGAAATGAAGTATACATTCTGGTGAACTGTCATCCCACTGTGTACTTAAAAGACTGGGCAGATTGAAGAACATGATAAATACTTGTAGTGTAATGGTGTCAGTGATAGCTGCTATATTGCATTCAAGATATACTGGTGCATTTTACCATCAGCTTTCATGTTTATTTTCTTGGGGTCATGGTTTGCTCCTCTGATTAAGATCACTTTTCTCCTCATCAGTCAGCATGTTCACATTGGTCTGTGTGCACTTTAATATTTTATAAAGTCATTGAAAATGTAATGTTACTTTTGAAATCTTAACTGCATGTTTTGTTAAACTTGTATTTCTATTTTTTCTTCACTATCCATTGTGGATTCCTATGTCTGTTTTGCTGGTATCCTAACATACCCCTAAAATCAAGACACTAAAACCGAATGTATTCACTGCCAAGGCTGAGTGCGAGGATTCTGCTAAGTCCTAACTCTGCCTGGATGTACAGCTGGCTTTCATGCTTACATGAAGTTAACTCTGTGTCCCTTTTGCCTTTTAGATTCTCCTGAGAAATATCCTAAGGTGAAGGTAAAAATGTTTGTGTTTTTATCTTGAATTGTGAACTGTGGATTGTATCATATGTACATTATTTATTAATCAGCTTGTTTCCAAACCCATTCAGCCTGCAGTCTTAGTGAAAGATTCTGTTCCTAGTAAAACAGTCAGAATGAAGGATTTACAAACATCCAGTTCAGGTAAATTTTGCAATACACACTTAACTCTGGAAAGAGGGACACTGAAATGTTTGAAATGCTGTCTTTAGTCCTAACTTCTTTTTGCAAATTTAATTGAAGGATTTGACATACATAATCCAAATGTTATTGTTGGTATCTGTGTGTTGAACAAAAAAGATAGGTACAAGCATAAAAACAAGAAATTTTTAAAATGTAAGCTTGAACTCAATATGTTTCCATATATGTTTTGATACCCTGAAGTTCTCAGTTTGGAACCTCTATGCTTCTCAGGAATTCTCAGAGATTAATTATTAGACTCTAAGATTTTTCCATTGCCCAAAAATGCTTACTTGATCTCTGACCTTTACCTAGAGTAAAGCTTCACTTGCTAATATGTCAGTTGTATTTCAGCTTATAATTATTTCATTTTAGTGTTGTTATCAGATGTTTTGGTTAGCAGACAGTGTGTGTGTGTGTGTGTTTGTGTATGTGAGTTTATGGTGTCTTTGATTATTGAAAGTAGGGGAAGTAATCATACTTTAATGACTATTTGATGACAATATTTTAAAACAGTGATTCTGAAAGTTTTTGGCTTTAGGATCCTTTTATACTTTTAATACTTAAAAATTATTAAGAATTCCAAGGAGCTTTTGTTTTTGTCTATTGATGTTCACTCTATTGGAGTTCAGTTCAGTCGCTCAGTCATGTCCAGCTCTTTGTGACCCTGTGGACTGCGGTACACTAGGCTTTCCTGTCCATCACCAACACCTGGAGCTTACACAAACTCATGTCCGTCGAGTTGGTGATGCCATCCGACCATCTCATCCTCTGTCTTCCCCTTCTCCTCCAGCCTTCAGTCTTTCTCAGCATCAGGGTCTTTTCAAATGAATTGGTTCTTCACATCAGATGGCCAAAGTATTGGAGTTTCAGCTTCAGCATCAGTCTTTCCAATGAATATTCAGGACTGATTTCCTTTAGAATTGACTGGTTTCATCTCCCTGCAGTCCAAGGGACTCTCAAGAGTCTTCTCCAACACCACAGTTCAAAAGCATCAATTCTTTGGTGCTCAGCTTTCTTTATAGTCCAACTCTCACATCCATATATGACTACTGGAAAAACCAGAGCTTTAACTAGGTGGACTGATACTGGCAAAAATATGTCTCTACTTTTTAATATGCTATCTAGGTTGGTCATAACTTTTCTTCCAAGGAACAAGCATCTTTTAATTTCATGGCTGCAGTTACCATCTGCAGTGATTTTGGAGCCCAAGAAAATAAAGCCTGTCACTGTCTCCATTGTTTCCCCATCTATTTGCCATGAAGTGATGGGACCAGATGCCATGATCTTAGTTTTCTGAATGTTGAGTTTGAAGCCAACATTTTCACTCTCCACTTTCACTTTCATTAAGAGGCCCTTTAGTTCTTCTTTGCTTTCTACCGTAAGGGTGGTGTCATCTGCATATCTGAGGTTATTGATATTTCTCCTGGCAATCTTAATTCCAGCTTGTGCTTCATCCAGCTTAGCATTTCACATGATGTACTTTGCATACAAGTTAAATAAGCAGGGTGACCATATACAGCCTTGACATACTCCTTTCCCTACTTGGAATCAGTCTGTTGTTCCATGTCCAGTTCTAATTGTTGCTTCTTGACCTGTATACGGATGTCTCAGGAGGCAGGTCAGGCAGTCTGGTGTTTCCATCTCTTTAAGAATTTTCCAGTTTGTTGTGATCCACACAGTCAAAAGCTTTGGCATAGTCAATAAAGCGGAAGATGTTTTTCTGGAACTCTCTTGCTTTTTTGATGATCCAGTGGATGTTGGCAATTTGATCTCTGGTTCCTCTGCCTTTTCTAAATCCAGTGTGAACATCTGGAAGTTCATGGTTCACGTATTGCTGAAGCCTGGCCTGGAGAATTTTGAGCATTAGTTTACTAGCGTGTGAGATGAGTGCAATTGTGAAATAGTTTGAGCATTCTTTGGTATTGCCTTTCTTTTGAATTGGAATGAAAACTGACCTTTTCCAGTCCTATGGCCACTGCTGAGTTTTCCAAATTTTCACAGCATCATCTTTTAGGATCCATCACCTCCACTAGCTTTTTTTGTAGTGATGCTTCCTAAGGCCCACTTGACTTCGCATTCCATTATGTCTTGCCCTAGGAGAGTGATCACACCATGGTGCTTCTCTGGGTCATGAAGATCTTTTTTTGTACAGTTCTTCTGTGTATTCTTGCCACCTCTTCTTAATATCTTCTGCTTCTGTTAGGTCCATACCATTTCTATCCTTTATTGTGCTCATCTTTACATGAAATGGTCCCTTAGTATCTCTGATTTTGTTGAAGAGATTTCTAGTCTTTCCCATTCTATTGTTTTCCTCTATTTCTTTGCATTAATCACTGAGGAAGGCTTTCTTTTCTCTCCTGATATTCTTTGGAACTCTGCATTCAAATGGGTATATCTTTCCTTTTCTCCTTTGCCTTTAGCTTCTCTTCTTTTCTCAGCTATTTATAAGGACTCCTCAGGCAACCATTTTGCCTTTTTGCATTTCTTCTTGGGGATGGTCTTAGTTACTGCCTCCTGTACAATGTCACGAACCTCCATCTATAGTTCTTCAGGCACTCTGTCTGTCAGATCTAATCCCTTGGAGTTTATTTGTCACTTCTATTGTATAATCCTAAGGGATTTGATTTAGGTCATACCTGAATTGTCTAGTGGTTTTCTCTAGTTTCTTCAATTTTAGTCTGAATTTGGCAATAAGGAGTTCATGATCTGAGCCACAATCAGCTCCTGTCTTCTTTTTGCTGACTATATAGAGCTTCTCCATCTTTGGCTGCAAAGAATATAATCAATCTGATTTAGATATTGACTATCTGGTGATGTCCATGTATAGAGTCTTCTTTTGTGCTGTTAGAAGAGGGTCTTTGCTATGGCTAGTGGTTTCTCTTGGCAAAGCTCTGTTAGTCTTTGCCCTGCTTCATTTTGTACTGCAAGGCCAAATTTGCCTGTTACTCCAGGTATCTCTTGACTTCCTACTTTTGAGTTCCAGTTCCCTACAATGAAAAGGACATCATTTTTAGGTGTTAGTTCTAGAAGGTTTTGTAAGTCTTCAAAGAACTGTTCAACTTCAGCTTCAGCATTAGTAGTCAGGGCATAGACTTGGATTACTGTGATATTGAATGGTTTGCCTTGGAAACAAACAGAGATCATTCTGTTGTTTTTGATATTGCATCCAAGTACTGCATCTCAGACTCTTTTTGTTGAGTGTGATGGCTACTCCATTTCTTTTAAGGGATTCTTGCCCACTGTAGTAGATATAATGGTCATCTGAGTTAAATTCACCCATTCTAGTCCATTTTATTCACTGATTCCTAAAATGTTGATGTTCACTCTTGCCGTCTCCTGTTTGACCACTTCCCATTTGCCTTGATTCATGGGCCTAACTTTCCAGGTTCCTATGCAGTATTGCTCTTTACAGCATCAGAGTTTAATTCCATCACCAGTCCCATCCTCAACTCGGTATTGTTTTTGCTTTGGCTCCATCTCTTCATTCTTTCTGGAGTTATTTCTCCACCGATCTCCAGTAGCATATTGGGCACCTACTGACCTGGGGAGTTCATCTTTCAGTGTCCTGTCTTTGTCTCTTTTCATACTGTTCATGGGGTTCTCAGGAGAAGGCAATGGCAACCCACTCCAGTACTCTTGCCTGGCAAATCCCATGGACAGAGGAGCCTAGTAGGCTGCAGTCCATGGGGTCGCTAAGAGTCGGACATGACTGAGTGACTTCTCTTTCACTTTTCACTTTCATGCATTGGAGAAGGAAATGGCAACCCACTCCAGTGTTCTTGCCTGGAGAATCCCAGGGATGGGGGAGCCTGGTGGGCTGCCGTCTCTGGGGTCGCACGGAGTCGGACACAACTGAAGCGACTTAGCAGCAGCAGCATGGGGTTCTCAAGGCAAGAATACTGAAGTGGCTTGCCATTCCCTTCTCCAGGGGACCACATTTTGTCAGAACGCTCCACCATGACCCGTCCATCTTGAGTGGCCATACACTGGTTGGCTCAGAGTCTCATTGAGTTAGACAAGGCTATGGTCCGTGTGATCAGTTTGGTTAGTTTTCTAGGATTGTGGTTTTCATTCTATCTTCCCTGTGATAGAGAAGGATAAGAGGCTTATGGATGCTTCCAGATGGGAAAGACTGACTGAGGATCTTGTTCTGATGGACAGGGCCACGCTCAGTAAATCTTTCATCCAATTTTCTGTTGGTGGGCGGGGCTGTGTTTCCTCCCTGTTTTTTGACCTAGAGGCCAACCTACGGTGGAGATAGTGAAGATAATGGTGACGTCTTTCGAAAGGTCCCATGCTTGCACTGTTGCTCTCAGTGTCCCCATGAGCACTGCAGCAGGCCACTGCCAACCCACACCTCCACCAGCCACTCCTGGAAGATGGAACTAAACACATAAAGCACGACAGACACAGTCCTAATGGCTGATTCCATTAGTCATTAGAGTTTTGCTATCACATATGCTGTCTCTGAAGAACTCCACTGTGCACTCAGAACAGAATGAGAGTGGAAGTGACGTTTAGTGTTACTGTGAAAATAGTTTTGACCTCTTAGACCCCCGACCCGATGGGTCTCTGGACTTCAGGGGTTCTCAGGGCACACTTGGGAACCATCATTTGAAACCATTGACGTGGTTGGATGTGAAATGATAAAGGGGCCCTTGTGCTGACACAAGATTTAAAGTTTCACTTTTACATTTCTTGCTTGTTTCTTTGACGTCTCTTAAGAAATTAAGTCCTGACAGTTCCTTTTTTTTTAAAGCAAATATTTCCGTGTTGCATTCATTTTTGCCTCATGGTGCTCTGTGCTCTTTGGATTCAGTGTGGTCCTAGACTTATCCTATTTTCACGTGGAAACAATTAGTGACCCACAAAGCTATGATTTCCTATATAAGTTTATGATGTTTATTTGAGATTTAAAAGTCAGTTCTGAAGATACTGATAATTTGAGGAAGACCGTCTCATTGTAATTAAAGCAGTTGGTGGAGGTGTTCAGTCATAAATCATGTCCAACTCTTTGTGACCCCATTGACTGCAGCACGCTAGGCCTCCCTGTGCCTCACCATCTCCCAGAGTTTGCCCAAGTTCCCATCCATTGAATCAGTGATGCTATCCAACCATCTCATCCTCTGCTTCCCCCTTCTCCTCCTGCTGTCAATCTTTCCCAGCATCAGGGTCTTTTCCAGTGAATCAGCTCTTCACATCAGGTGCCCAAGGTTTTGGAGCTTCAGTTTCAGCATCAGCTCAGTGTTGATTTCTCTTAGGATTGACTGGTTTGATCTCTTTGCTGTCCAAGGAACTCTCAAGAGTCTTCTCCAGCACCACAGTTTGAAAGAATCAATTCTTCGGTGCTCAGCCTTCTTTATGGTCCAACTCACATCCGTACATGATACTGACAAAACCATGGCTTTGGCTGTATGGACTTTTGTCAACAAAGTGATGTCTTTGCTTTTTGATGTTGTCTAGGTTTGTACCATTAATTAAAGTAGTACCATTCATTAAAAGTGTTTTTAAAAACCATGGTCTCTAGAGCATACAGTATTGTAAGGCATAATTAAAAGTAAAATAAGTTCAACATATATTTTGTTAATAAAATATTTGTATGTTGAAAACAAATAATTATAGTAAAGTTCTTATGGAATACACATGTAATAGAAATTGAGTGAATCAAAGTAAATAATACTAGAAAATTAAAAAACAGAAGAAATGAGATACACTAGTTAACGTCTCTTCATGACAGTGACATGTAAGATACAATAAGCTGAGAAGGACTAGTGAGTCTGAGGGGAGCGGAGGACTTGGAACTGATTCTCTGAAGAAAGACTTTGCACAAATTAGTCAGAGTTGTATTCTTACTCACATTCTAATAAATGGAGACTTTGTTCTCACATTTTTCAGATTTGGCTTCTACTGCTTTGAGCCTCAGTGGTGAGACTTGTCAGAGAGCTGGGCATTTGAAGGCTGGTGATCAGTGTCCATTGATGTCACAGTCAATGACCAAAAATCAGTCAACATGCACAGAATTGGCGCAGACGACCGTCACAGATAAAGTAAAGAGGAATATTGCGGCGGTGTTTCTGGTAGGGAATTCCACGCTCCATGACCTGTGCCAGTCTCAGCTGCCAGAAACCAGAGAAAGCAAACAAGGTAACGCAGCAGCCCAGCGCACTCAGCCGTGCGCCACCTGGGCACGGCCTTCCCATCATTCTGACGGTTCCAGATGAGAGATTTTGTGGCAAAATCTACCTTGTGCTGACTCCTTTCGTGGAACCTACAGCCAATACCAATAAGTACCTCTTAGGAAGACGTTTGCATTCTCCCTCTGACCATAGTAATACAATGAATAATAAAGAGAGTTAGGAGAAAGTAAGTTCGTTTTGGCTAGTATTTAGCATACACCTGAGAGTGAGTAGCGGGACTATGTTTAGAACTCTGGGACTAGTTGGGAGACCTAGGTAGACAGAGATTGCCTTCTCAAAATGTGACTTTGTAGCAATATTTTTATATAGCTCTAAATTCGAAAGGATTAGTTATCATTATATTCAGTATAACTGCAAAAGCAGCTCTGAAACCAAATATTAAAATATTTCTTGTGTTTTTTATGACTTCATATATTTTAGAATTGGCTTTCCCAGTGGTAATGGGATTCATGGGAAATTTGCTACATAGTACCTCCTTCTCAGCTCTGTCCACATAATATCAACTTGCTTTATGATTTGTAATGAATTAAGAGTTCACAAGGGATGTTGGTTTGAAGGAGTGCTGTATCATTTAAAAGCAGTATACAGAAGATCAGTTCTGCTTCTACTAGGATGCCCAGTCTATTAAGTTACCACATCTAATAACATGTTGTCCATAAATACTAATTAATTTAGTGCCTTTAATCAGTCATGTGGTCAGGGCAGTAGTAAGAAATCATACACTGTTTCTTTTTACACTCCTGTAGTTTTTTTGTTTCTATCCTCACCTTTGCATTTACAAAAGATTCTCAATTATCTCCTAGAATAGTGACTGCAAGTTCTAAACTCAAAGCGTTTGTCTTTTTTTTTTTTTTTTTTTTTAATCTGTTCAACTGAGTCATTTGCTCTTATTTCTCTGTGAGCTTGGTAAGGCCAGGAAACACAGATTCAGATGAAACGGCTACACGAGTCCCTCCAACACTGGATGATGTGAAATAGGAAAACTACAAAATAAATAGAAGCAATTTCAGTCAGTTCATGTTGTTTCTCTTCTCAGTCGATAACTTTTATAAAATAACAAGCAGAGTCCCAGTTCAGTTCAGTTCAGTCGCTCAGTCGTGTCCGACTCTTTGCGACCCCATGAATTCGCAGCACGCCAGGCCTCCCTGTCCATCACCAACTCCCGGAGTTCACTCAGACTCATATCTATTGAGTCAGTGATTCCATCCAGCCATCTCATCCTCTGTTGTCCCCTTCTCCTCCTGCCCCCAATCCCTCCCAGCATCAAAGTCTTTTCCAATGAGTCAACTCTTCACATGAGGTGACCAAAGTACTGGAGTTTCCACTTCAGCATCATTCCTTCCAAAGAAATCCCAGGGCTAATCTCCTTCAGAATGGACTGGTTGGATCTCCTTGCAGTCCAAGGGACTCTCAAGAGTCTTCTCCAACACCACAGTTCAAAAGCAGCAATTCTTCGGTGCTCAGCTTTCTTCACAGTCCAACTCTCACATCCATACATGACCACAGGAAAAACCATAGCCTTGACTAGATGGACCTTAGTCGGCAAAGTAATGTCTCTGCTTTTGAATATACTATCGAGGTTGGTCATAACTTTTCTTCCAAGGAGTAAGCGTCTTTTAATTTCATGGCTGCAGTCACCATCTGCAGTGACTTTGGAGCCCCAAAAAATAAAGTCTGACAGTTGCCACTGTTTCCCCATCAGAGTCCCAGAATTTGTACATTTACTGGTTTCTCAAAAACTTATTCTTTACTAGACACTGAAAATTTTATATCCTAAATATTTCTGGAAGCACTCCCTCAGTTCAGGCCTGCATCACCTTTTTTTCCCCACTGTTAATGCCTTCAGGTTCATCTTCCTCGTTTTATTTGTGTGCTCTTCAGTTTCATCCCTCCCTTAGCGTTTAGTCACCGATCTCAAAAGCACACGTGGCCATGAAGCACTCTAAAACACGTTAATGTCTAGACCTCTTAAAGCGCCATCGATGCTTTCATAATCTGACTTCTGCCCGACTCTCATCTCTCTCTCTTTCTGTCCTTTGCCCTGGGATTCTGAACTGCTGTTGAGGCCCCCTCACCTGTTCCTGTTGTTGTTGTTGTTGTACAGTCACTCAGTTGTGTCTGACTCTCTGTGACCCCATGGACTGCAGCACACCAGGCTTCCCTGTCCTTCATCATCTCCCGGAGCTTGCTCAAACTCATATTTATGGAGTCGGTGATGCCATCCAACCATCCCATCCTCTGTTGTCCCCGTCTCCTCCTGCCTTCAATCTTTCCCAGCATCAGGGTCTTTTCCAGTGAGTCAGTTCTATACATCAGGTGGCCAAAGTAGTGGAGCTTTAGTGTCAGCATCAGTCCTTCCAATGAATATTCAGAACTGATCTCCTTTAGGATGGACTGGTTGGGTCTCCTTGCACTTCAAGGGACTCACAAGAGTCTTCTCCAACACCACAGTTGAAAAGCATCAGTTCTTTGGTGCTCAGCCTTCTTTATGGTCCAACTCTCACATCCATACATGACTACTCGAAAAACCACAGCTTTGACTAGACAGACCTTTGTCAGCAAAGTAATGTCTCTGGTTTTGAATATGCTGTCAAAGTTTGTCATATTTTTTCTTCCAAGGAGCAAGAATCTTTTAATTTCATGGCTGCAGTCACCATCTGCATTGATTTATGAGCCCAAGAAAATAAAGTCTGTCACCATTTCCATTGTTTCCCCATCTCTTTCCCACGAAGTGGTGGGGCCAGATGCCATGATCTCCAGTAGTCCCTGTCCCTGTACTTTGACAAATATCTACCCTGTCGTGCGTGTGCTTCTCTCCCCGTCTTGCTGCAGCCTTAAGTGCTCTCCCTTTCCTGCCGTCTGAAGTCTCCGCTCAGGCATTATCTCCAGAAAAGCCATCCCTGACACCTTTTATCTACATTTTTCTTTAAGCTCCGGTATCTAGTACTGAGCAGAAACCTGAGAAATAATTATTGAATAAAAGAAATAAAGACTATTTATACCAAGGTGATTTTTTAAAATTTATTTCTTTATTGAAGGATAATTGCTTTACAGAGTTTTGTTGTTTTCTGTCAAACATCAGCATGAATCAGCCATAGGTATACATATATCCCCTCCCTTTTGAACCTCCCTCCCATCTCCCTCCCTATCCCACCCCTCTAGGTTGATACAGAGCCCCTGTTTGAGTTTCCTGAGCCATACAGCAAGTTCCCGTTGGCTATCTATACCAAGGTGATTTTTAAGAGCTTGTCCTGTGCAGTTTAGGAGCCAAGAGGATTGACATGTGAAGAAATAATTTACAGTTCAGAAGTGTGTCTATCACTAGGAAAATCTAGAAAGATACACTAGAAAAATCTTTAAAGTACTAAGGTAGCTACAAGGAAAGGGATACCTTTTTATCTGGGGAAAGATAGTTGTAATCAAAGACAATTTCACAAAGCAGGTTGAGTCTTAAAAGATGAAAAGTAACGTGTCAAAAGAGTACAGGGAAGCATTTCAGATTAAGGAACTGATAAAAGCATAAAAAGTAAAAGGAATTTTGTAACCCATGAGTAATGTTGCAGTTGAAGCTTGGCATGTTGTTAAAAAGGTACTGTTATGAAGTAGAGAAGAGAATGTATTATGACTTTATATGTCTGTCCTGTATTTTGAAATTTTGTTTGGTTTCTGATTGTTTTGTTCACTGATGTTTGGATGAATCTGTGACTGAATCTTTGAGCTGTTGGTGTGCCTGTAACCTGGTGACATCTGGTATTTCCCAAAGGATTTGGTTGAAATTTTTAGATCATTGGAATTATTTCTTAAAGAAGTAGATATTCAGCTGAAGATTAAGATTGACTTAATCTGTCATTTGATACAATGTTTTAGATCTATGTTTTAAATGAAGATTATGTCTTTTATCTAAACATTCTAAGTAATTTTAACTAACCATACAGATTTGTCAGCAGAACTAGACTTGGAAATGATATCAGAGGAAGCACAAGAAAAACTTGATGGAGACGAAAATAAGCATTCACAGGTATGTAAAGCTGTAAATTTCAGTTTCTGGTTTAATACTATATGAGAAAATGTGTATCAAACAAGGCAAATTAGAATGGAAAGGTAAGTTAAAACCCATCAGAAATGAGTTAAAGCAGAAGTTTGGTGAAATTTGTGAGAAATACAAAATTACCGTTTGTCCTGAGGAAGATCCACTACGTGATAACCCTAAAAAAGGAGTAAACAAAAAGGAAATGTCTCCTAATATGACAAATAATATACTTGATTGTGAGGGAAAAGATGCATTTGGTGTATCTATGACTCTAGTATTCCAAGCATTTCCTGAACAAAAAGAACCCAGTCTTGAAAATTTTTTCCATTGTCTGTAAACTCTGGGTCCCTGGGATATGCTTGTCAGTCTTCAAAGCTTTGTTTCACTGAAAATAAAGTAGACATTGAAAATGATCAAGTAGACATTGAACACGTGTTTCTCAAAGTTGAGGAGAGTTTTTATAATGATACAGAAAATAAAAAAGTAGCAGACCCAGTAGTTACATCGAAGTGAAAGAAGACCAAGAGTTTGATATGCAAATGTCACAAAACATGAGGCACCATCCTGCTAATCGGAAATTAGACATCCGACAGACACGTCAGTCTAGTCTGTGGCTTGTCCGCTCCGGGAAGATGAAACACATTATTCAAATAAAAAGTCACGGTGCTCCTGCTGTTGTTACGAATACTGATCAGAAAGGCAAACCAATACAGGACTGGTTCCAGAAGCCACTGCATGCGGATAATTGTAGCGCTAGTAAGGATAAAAGCATGGAACTCGAATTAGAAGACGGGAATTCTTCACCGAAAAGTCACAGAGCATCCAAAGTATATGTAAATAATTACAGAAGGATATGCAGAGATTTAAGAATGAAATAGACATGTTACAAGTAGAGCTGCTGGCTTTGGAAAAAGAAAATTCAACTTTCGAAAGAGGTAGAGGTTCATTTGCTCTTGCTTTGGTTTTTCTCTTAATGATCTAGTCTATTTGATTTTCCACTTATGAATAAAGTGGGGTCATCTAGATACGTAATTGTATAGAAATAGATTATTTCTGCCATCACAATAATAGGAATTCAGGAAACAATTTTCATGGCTTTTATCTTTCAATCAATCTAATATCTAATTCTGTCTGTGTCAGTCTTTGATGTGGACTGGGAAACTCATTTAGCTATGTACCATGTGATCTTCTGAGCCAGAATAAGCACCAAGGAAATTGCTTAAGAAGTATAATCAGCTAGGGTTTTGCAGTTGTTTTTTTTTTTTTTTCTTTAACTCTGTTGGATTAAATATGTTGTATTTCCATAGAATGGAAAGAAAGCAGTGTCTGAGAGAGGGGCATAAACATGTGTTCCCTCTAATCTCTTCATTGTGGTTGAATATGTGTGATCTTCTCTGCTTTCCACAGTCACTGGGCACTTAGATTTCCAGCATGGCTGCTTCAGGATCTTTTAAATAACAAATACATGTACTTCCACATATGCTTTAATGACCACTCTCAGATGTTTATTTTGAGACAGACCTTTCCATTATGTTTTTTACTAAAATGTAGTAAGTTTTGACATGTGTGATTTTGTCACATAGGTTGTGTGTGTGTGTGTGTGTGTGTGTGTGTGTGTGTGTGTGAAAGTTGCTCAGTCGTGTATGACTCTTGGCGAGCCCTTGGACTGTAGCCTGCCAGGCTCCTCTGTCCTTGGAATACCAGAGTGGGTAGCCTTTCCCTTCTCCAAGGGATCTTCCCAACCCACATCTCCCACATTGAAGGTGGATTCTTTAATATTTGATCCGCCAGGGAAGCCCATAGGTAGTATAAACCCTCAGCAAAAAAGAAAAAAAAATTAAGTCTTTATTTCCAAAGGAGAAAACTGAGTTTTGAGACACTGTGAGATTTTTCTTTCTTCAGTAATAGGTTTTTTAAATTGTTTGCTTGCTCTTTTGTGTAAGAGGTGCTTTGACTTAATTTGAACAATAGACAAGGGAAAAAAAAACAAAACTCTATGTATTCTCCTGTTTAAAAAAAAAATGAGATGAGCCCTATCCCCAACTAAGGCATTTAAAAATACTGTGCCAAAGTCACACTTTTAACTTATCTGATTAATCTGATAAATTTGGTAATTTATCACATTCAAGGTTACAGAATTGTATCATTTCTTTTGGTTCCATAAAATGCTAGGAATTGCCACATTAGGGGCTTTGAACAAAACCTTGAACTTTGAATTTTATTGCTGTTTTTGGTAAATAGTGGGGTGACAGTAGGCAATTATTTCTATACCCTCTGGCTGTAAGGTTTGATGGTTATTGCATGTGGAATTGGGAAGCATTACTTATATTCCAGAATTCCACACTAACTAACAACTCCTCAGTTTCACTCTGCTCCTTGTGTTTTGGTAAACTTTGGTTCATATATTTTAGTGAACACCATCACTTTTTTGCTATCTCCTGGATCCAAGTGAAAAAAAGAATTGTAAAAGGCAGAGGGAAAAGAATAGCTTTAGTGCAGAAAGAAGACTGTTTCCTTTCTGAGGCACTAAGGTGTCACATCCTCTACATCTGGCTGTTTAAGGAAAATCCAGGTGGTAAAGACCGAAGAGGACAGATTTTGTGTCTTTGTCTTTTTATTTCTCTGTCTCCGCCAGTAGATGGGGAAGACTGAATGTGAATAATTGCATCTTATGAAGAAAGCCATTTTTGAAATTTTGGGAATTTTGTTTCTTTTCCTCAAAGAGAAAGGAGCAGATTTTACAAAAATTTCAGTGACTTGTAAGTGGTAAAATAAGCACAAAAATCTTTGTATCACTTAAACTCAGGGCAAACGCTGAGGCAAATAATAAGATTGAAAACAAAGATGTTTATAATAAAGAAGTAGCAATTATTCTTAGTGTCAAACTTTCACTCAAGGTTCAAGAAGAAAAGAAGCACAAAAGTAGTGAAGTATCAGACAACGAATGTGATGCTGCTGATGAGAGTGGATTGATTCAGCAGAGAAAGAGTGGAAGAAACAGCAGCCAGAAGTTTCCTGCTACAGAGAATGAAGATTTTGATAGGTAATCCTGTATCAGTATTTAACATCAGGTCATTTGTTATTTTCCTATAAAATAATTTCTAACTTGAACTAATGTTTGTGATTTACACATTTTATATTTCACTAGGGATATAGTTATTTTTAATACTCTTGTCCTTTAGCCTTAATACTGGAGTTACTTTGTTAACATACCACCATGTTGCAATATTAAGAGTATTCTGGATTTGACTGCATACTTGCCTTAACCAGTGTGTTGTATATTTAAATTTATTTTATGTCACTAATGAACATCCTTTCGTTTCAGTTTGAGGACTTCTTTCAGCATTTCTTATGAGGCGGGACTAGTGGTGATGAACTCCCTCAGGTTTGCTTTGTCTGGGAAAGTTTTTGTTTCTCCTTCATTTCTGAAAGACACCTTTTCTGGATAGAGTACTCTTGGTTGGCGGTTTTTTTTTCTCCTAGCACTTTGAGTATGTTCATGGATGGAAGCCAGATTGCTGTTGGCAGGACAACTGATGAGGCACCTGTTCTTCATCCAAGATGCTTCTGTCACCCCATCATGTGGGTAGTTTAAAAGTAAACTCTCCCCCACTCTGGCCAAATATTTCCTTGGTTTCTTCGTTCATGGTATGTGTACCTCACATGTCATTTAAAATACCACCTAAATTAAGTGTGGCTTTTTTCTTTGAATTCCCTTTTTCCTTTATTTTTGGCTGCGCTGGGTCTCTGCCGCCGCAGTGCTTGGGCTTCTCTGGATGCTGAGCGTGGGCTCTGGGGTGCTGGCTGCAGTAGCTGTGCAGCATGGGTTTAGTTGCCCCACGGCACGTGGGATCCTCCCTGACAAGGAATTGAACCGGTGCCCCCTGTATTGGCAGGTAGACTCCAAAGCACTGGGCCACCAGGAAAATCCCTAAATTCACCATTATTATATTTAGAAGCAAAACAAAAAATAGAGTGTAAATCTAATTATGACTCCCATGTCTAAGAGTCATGGTGTTTAGTCAGTGGACTCCAGGTGTTCAGTGTAGCCCTTGAGGTTCTTCCCAATGTCTTTCCAGATGCATCTCTCTACTTTCTTCCATATGTTTTGTACTTTTCCTTCCAGGTTCCTTGGAGACAGCCTAGATGTCACGTGCCTGATGTTTGTGCTCACATTCGAATCTCCAAGTAGAATGATTTTCTCCCTTTTCTCTTTCTCATGACCTCCTCTCTTCACTTCTGTAAATCCTTCCTTATTCCACTTATGACTTTCATGTGTCAAATCTTACATATCATATTGTATCATAATTGTATATCTGTGTTTGAAGGAAGAATTTGTTTTCTTGCATATGGTTGGTACTTCATAACTGTTTTGAGAGTTAATCAATAACTTAAGATGGATAAGAGTTGGAATTTTACAAGAACTGTTTTTTTATTCTTTATCAATTGAATTATTAGAAAACATTGGGTTTTTTGTGAATTTTTTAAAAGTAGTGACCCCACTGTGCACAGGAAGAAAGTAAAGAAAAAGAACGATGCCAAACAGACACCAGAAGACTCTGTGATTGCACCGATATTTGAAAAGACCGATTCACTGACTGGGGGTCTGCTGCACGTGAATGATGACAACAAAGTGAATCAAGATGATGACAGGTACATTCTACAAATTCTTTGTTTGTAGAGTAAGTATTAGCCCTGAGTACTTCTGGAAATAGAGCAGCATAATACAGTGCACAGGCCAAGACAAGACAGTCCTCAACTCTAGTGGCGAACCATAGTTGAAAGTTGCTGAAAGGTTAAGGTGAGGACCAGTGACTTTGGCTGGAAGTCTTCCAGTGAAGAGTCCCCTTGCAAGCTGGACTGTAGTGAATGCACGTAAACAGCTCCGTAGGGAATATTACTGGGACAGGCAATGAAGAACTGGATGGTAATTGAAGAGAAATATGGAGTTCAAAGGTTTTTCTTGTTTTATGTTAAGAGGGGAGCTTTTAGAGTGTGTATGCTGTTGGAAATGAGCCAGCGGAGGATGTGTTTATTTAATCTTGTTTGCATTTCCAATATTAGAAAGCTCATTGATTGTATGACCTTATCTTTAAACTATTCCAGTAAACTGATTGTACATAATACTTCTGCTCATATATAGTTTTATGGTAAGGGCTTGCTCGTTGGTTCTGAAGTGTAATATTCCTATATAATTGAATATGCAGATGACTACTTAATTTGATCACACGTAGATTTTCAAAAATTACATAGTTGTGAATTTACAAACTCTTAGGCTATACTGAATAGGATTTGATAATTCCTTGATGATTCTAGTTGATAGTAACTTCGTGAGTAGCTATGATATTGTAAGGTACTCTGAAACATCACATCGTATTAACTTCATAGTTGTTTATAGATTCCAGGGAAAAGGGGAAGATTTTGTTTATATAAAATAGAAAAAAAATATTAACAATCTTTCACAGATTATTCCTTTCGGATGATAAAGATCTAAATGACAAAAACCATGCTTCCTGTATTAAGAGTGTCATTAACACATATTGTGTGCTCAATAAGTGGATGTCAGATGCATGAAGAAACAGCAGAATGGTTGAATGAATGCCCATTGATGAATTTCTTTACGAAAAACAAATCGTTACTGAAAGTAGATTTCCAGACTTGCCTACATCTGCTCTTTTTATTTTTTGAGAAATACATTTTAATATTCAGAAATTATTATTTATAGTTATAGCTAGACATGGAATAATGCTATAGATTCATTCGCCATCATGTTACTTAAAAAGACTTTTCAATATTACTTTCTCAGCATATTTTGGAAGAGCAGTTTTGAAGCCGGATTTCCTGGGTTTGAATTCTGGGTCTGTTGGTGATGTGCTGTGTGGGGTTGGGCGAGTTCCTCAGCCTTTCTGTGCTCCATTTCTTCTTATACCTATCTCCCAGAATGACTGCGAGGATTAAAATGCCTTTAAGACATGTCAAGTGCTTATAGTAATGCATAGCAGTTGCCTAGGAAGACCTCAAAAAGCTAATATCATGGTTATTCAAAATGGGTTTCCTTCTTAGAAGGACTTAGGGAATATCTTCCAGATAGGTTTTATTGCCATAAAAATTAGTTCTTATTGAAAATGACAGGTGCAAAAAACTCTGGTATGCTGCTTTCTATCACATAATGCAAGTAATGTTATGTTTTTCCTTTCCCTTGGATCTAAATTTAATGCTTTATTAATATTACTGATATATTTTCTTTGTCCTTTAATGCTCCTCTTACTGATTGTTGCATCCTTTTATAGAATATTACTTACCAATGCAGAGTTTATCTAAAAAAGAAAAGTTTAGGTATTGTTTGTATTTTTGAGTATTTACTATTAGCCTGAAAAGAATCATTTGTTTTTTTAGGCCTACGAGAAAAACACCATATGAAAAGAAGAAGGTATAGTAAAAAAAAAAAATGAACTTTAAAAAATATTTTCCTAGTAAAAAATACTTTGTAAAAGGAATAGTGGCAAAATAGAAAATCTTCCTTTGTTGTAGAGAACTTTACTTTGAACACATCATTTAGAAACACTACTGATAAAGTTATCCTTTTGATAAAAATCTGTTCTTTTAGGAAGTGTCTGTTTTTGCTTTGATAAGGAGATTTATCACCTCTGTACTCTTAATATATTTTATACATATTTTAAGGACATTGTGAGACAATATTATTTATGTATAGGTCAAAGAACAAATTAATTATGTGAACCACCTGGATGATTTAACTCAGTCTTCTGAGACTGTTTCTGAGGATGACGACGTGCTTTACTCTACAAAATCCATGTTGCAAGTAGAACCACTTGGCTTGGGGCATAAAGGTAGGACCACAGTGTAAATTTTAACAGACAGCCTGTTTGTGTATAGAGTAGTGATATATGCACATCTTATCTAGTACTGCTCTAGAGCCAGGGATATGTTACAGTGCTGTGCATCTCAGAGGTAGGTTCTGTATTAAAAGAACATGAAAGTGAGTATATGCTCTGTGCCACAGGCCTGTGATCCTTCTCACTCACTGTACCTTCTGTTGACTCTTCTTTCCTGTGCCTTCACTCAAGGTCGTGTTAGCATCATTTTCCTCCTGGAATAACTGAAATAATCTCAGAACTTCTTCCCCTGCCGCTCCACCTTGAGGAACCTTGGTCTGCACAGCAACTTTAATTATTAACTATTTTTAAAAATTCAGATCTCATCATGTAACCCAAGTGTTGCTTCTCCTTGCTGCATGGTTAAAGGTCACAATTGTCTAGCTTCATCCGGTTTTATTTTTTACCCTCCTTTCTACATGAATTTTGGAATCAGCGTGTCAGTTTCCTAAAATGTCTGCTGGTTTTAGCATTTTCATTTTCCTTCAGTTCAAAATACTTTGTAATTCTTCTTTTCATTACCTCTTTGATCCAAGGGTTATTTAGATCCAGGTGATTTAGTTTCCAAACGTTGAGAGTTTTCCAGAGATCCTCTGTGCTCTTGCTTCTCATGATTTGTTAGGTTCTGATCTGTGATCTCTGCCCACTTTGGTTTCACCAGACTGTCAGCTTCATCACCTCCTGTCAGGGGGTCTGGCTGACTCAGCTTCCATTCCTTCTCCCCTTGTTGGGGCCTGGAAATTCTCTCCAGGCAGTGAGCTGGGGCGTTCCTTAGGCTAACCTGGTGTGTTTGTGGGATCATGGTCCTTCACTCCCTGAAGTCCTTTGTCATGAGAATCATTGTTTACTGTATTTTGTCGGCGTTGTTTTTGCTCGCTCCACTCAGGAAGGTAAATCAGTGGCTGTTCACTCTGTCTTGGTTAGAAACACATGGCAGCTGGAGACTGTCCACAGGGGTGCTCCTCCTGCTATGCTTCCTCCTTCCTGCTCATCCTCCATTTCTCAGGGTGACATCTCTTCCCCAGGGAAATCTTTCCTGGACCCAGTCTGTGTCAAGTTCTGTTATGTGATCACAGAACTCTCTTATCTTAGAGTATCCTTCTGAGTTCATAATTATTTTATTTGTCTTTCTCTTCTACTAGACTTCAAGCTAAACAAGAGCCAGGGGAGTCTGTTTTATCTGCAGAGCTTAGAATAATGTTTTCCACATTATAGACACTGAATACTTGTTCAGTGCATGGATGAGTGAACGTGAAAGGCACAGTCCTTTATACTCAAAAATTACTCACATAATTTTTTTTTTGTTCCTGTCTTTGTTTTCTTCATCATGCAGATTCTGTTAGCTTGTTGAAAATTCAAGATACAGTTCTTTCGCATGAAAGATTAGTAGATTTTCAAAGAAGCCAAGGAAGCCACTGTGAACTACTTAGAAGAGAATTTTTCAGAATGAAAAGTAAGGTTCGTGGGCTACAGAAAGAGCTGTCAGAAACCAAAGAAGTGAAATCACAGTTAGAGCGTCAGAAAATGGAATGGGAACGAGAGCTGGGCAGCTTGAGGTACTGTACATCTTGCTTTTAAAGAAATATGTGAACTATTGTTTCCTTTAATATTGCAGAGATGTAAACGTGTTATAAGGACTAACTTATCCTCTAGGATTTTACAGGGGAAAAAGTGTTACTAGTATTGTGGAGTGTGAAATTCTTGGAAATAATATAGCAGTGAATGCTTATAATAACTTAATGCACATTTTTCCAGATCATTTTCATGACCATACAGGAGTCCACCATAATGGAAACCCCATTAAATATTTACCAAATTGACTTTCAGTTGTTTTTCACTTTTCTGTATTCTATTTAATGCTGCAAGAAACACCTTTTCTATAAATTCATTTCTACCTTTCTAATTAGTTTGAATACATTTTCTTTAATAATGTCGTATTATTTGGTTAAAGTATGAGAACTTAAAAAAGGTCTGTGATCTATATTTCTAAACTATTTTTAGGAAAGTTTATATTACTTTACATTCCCACCCGCAGATGTATAAAGTAGCCATTTTTCTCAAGAGAAAATGAAAATAATTTTATGCAGTTTTATTCTTAACCCTCTGTCGGAAAACAGAGACCATTATTAAGTGCCTTTCATTGCATTCCCCCCATGGTTACTATTTTAAACATTGTGAAGAGGGAGTGAAAATTATTGCAGCAGTGAATAATCTCATGATTTTCTAAGAAGAGCTTTAAATTTTGCAGATTCACTTTAAAGCAAGAAGAAGGGAACAGAAGAAATGCCGATATGTTGTATGAAAAAATGAGGGAGCACTTAAGAAGAAAAGAAGACGAATATAGTAAAGAAGTTGAAGTGAAACAGCAATTAGAATTCACTTTCCGAGCAGTAGAGATGAAATTGAAGACTGAGAGAAATAATCTGAATCAGGTAGAGTAATCTTTGGTGAAAATTTCAAATTTCTAACCCGATTTCATCAATATTATTTATAATATTCCCTTTTAAAAAAAATACCATTTTATTTAGTGTTGTACCACTTATTTAGTGTCATTTTGTTAAAAACAAAAGACAACAAATTCAAAATTCCCAAAGTAACAAGGCCGGAAATAAGAATTTTATGATCCTGACATGCTGGGTGCACTTTTCGAGCAGAGGGAGGAAGAGGTCACGTCAGTAGCTCACACAATAGATCCTGAGAAAACCACAGGGTTGAGAATGGTGTAGAAACTGGAGGTTAAGCTCTCAGCCCACCTCAGGCAACCGATCCTTCAGCCTTGACCGACCATTGGTGAGTGAATAGGCCGAGAAGAGAAGGGGTGCTGGGAGGGACCGTCGTGCCTAATTTTACATCAGGTTGCCTCTGGCCTTCAATCTGGCAGGCGGCTGAGGGTCGTGGGCCCCCTCCCTCTGTGCCCATCAGCCCTCCAGTCCACCTGCCCCATGAACAGCTCAGAGCTGGCTCCAGCTTCCCTAGCTGCATTCTCCCTCACAGCAGAGTCCTCAAGGACAGGTGTTAACAGGCGTCCTCGAGAGGTGCAGGAATTTTTTTCCAGCAGTTGGTAGAAACCAGACACTCTTGAAGTTGGTTGTCCTTCCTTCTGCAGAGTTCTCGAGTGGCATCTCAGAGCAGAGGAATTTGCTCCCACACCCGATGTCCCTCTCAACCATGGGCCGGGTCCCATCCCTGAGGTCCTAGCAGCAGATCTCCCACAACGAAAAGCTCTCGGGAAGAGCTCGGGAAAGTAGTATTTGCAATTCATATCCATCTGTCTGGAGCAGTCAGGTAGTGACATATGATGGCCTCGTCCCAGGAGAGGCCTTTAATATTTTCCATGGGAATTGATCTCAAAGTTTTTGTGACTATGTTGGAAGAGCCAGCACCCTGATTGTGGTTTAGGCAAGGAAGACCGCATGTGCTCCCCCATTGACCGCGCTTACCGACCAAGTCCCTCTGCTTTGGGGTGAGCATGTCGGTCACTCCATGCACGTCGTCACCTTCAGTGTCTGAATCAGAGTCCATTCTTGGCTCCACTGTCATTTCTTTAACCAATACCCTGTCAACGACCTTTTCACATCGTTTGCTGTTTTTCATTTTGTAAAAACTGCGACATCAGTTGTAAAAACACTTTTGAACACTTTAAAAAGTTGTTTCTTTAGAACAACTTTGCCTCCCCACCCCCACACACACCAAGAGTGGGGGGAAAAACTCTTGCTACTAACAATAGATATTCTGGGTTTTGGTAATGATTTCACTTCCTCGATTGATCACTAGGTTAGTTTATCACTTCCCTACTATAGGCAGTTCAGAGACCACATTTTGGATGTGATTCTTGTGCTTGTAAGAAAATGAGCACTCTGCTCTGTGAATGTCCTGTTTCAGTACAAGGAACTTTTGAAAACAGTGATAGATATGCCATAATATATATTTAGTGATAGTTATGAAGTGTTTTTCATTGTATTTTCCCCATCTTACTATTTTAAACATTAGAGAGAGATAATGAAAGTTATTGCAGCAGCAAATAATCTCATAGTTTTCTAAGAGCTTTCTAAATTTTACCTTATTTACCATTAGTGTATGTACCATGAATGAAATAGGAAGCTTATTTTGTATTATATGTTTGTACTAGAGACATGTGGTTTGATGTAAGAAGACTAGTAGAGTCCAAAGACCTGGTGAAAAGGCTGCAGCTTACTCATATTTTTAACTTTTTCCTTTCCAGAATCACTATAGCTAATGAGTTAATTAGTGTTTGTAGAAGTGCTTAATACAGTTGTCAATAGGTGTAATTCTTGTAATCGCCTATTAAAATGTTAGAAGGTAGCATATTCTCAAGGAAAAATTTTTGTATAAAATTTAGTCTATTTATACAGTTAAGGCTCTTACTGTGAATTAGATGTATAGGCAGTATCAGATGCAGTGTTTATAAACCTAGCAAGTGGTGTTATTTATTGAATTATAGTTGATTAACAATATTCTGTTAGTTTCAGGTATACAGCACAGTGATTCAGATATATAGTATATGTGTGCGTGTATATTATATAAATAGGGCTTCCCTGCTGGCTCAGACTGTAAAGAATCTGCCTGCAATGCAGGAGACCTGGGTTCAATCCTTGGGTTGGGAAGATCCCCTGGAGAAGGTGGAGAAGGCAATGGCACCCCACTCCAGTACTCTTGCCTGGAAAATCCCATGGGCGGAGGAGCCTGGTAGGCTGCAGACCGTGGGGTCGCTAAGAGTCAGACACGACTGAGCGACTTCCCTTTCACTTTTCACTTTAATGCATTGGAGAAGGAAACGGCAACCCAGTGTTCTTGCCTGGAGAATCTCAGGGACGGGGGAGCCCATCTATGGGGTCGCACAGAGTTGGACACGACTGAAGCGATTGGAGAAGGAAATGGCAACCCACTCCAGTGTTCTTGCCTGGAGAATCCCAGGGATGGGGGAGCCTGGTGGGCTGCCGTCTATGGGGTCGCACAGAGTCGGACACGACTGAAGCGACTTAGCAGCAGAAGCGATTTAGCAGCAGCAACAGCAGCAGTTTTCTGTTATATAAATATTCCACATCAGATGCAATTTTTAAGTGTAATCAGACCTATGAATCTTTTATTTTAAGCCTTCTGGGTTTGTTGTAGTTCAGAGAGAAGCCTTTCCAGTTCTGAGCTTCTTGAAAAGTCTCTTGGGATTTCTTTTTGACTTCCGTGGATTCATTGTCCTCCATTAAATTTTTGAACCTTTGGGAATTTATGCTTGTATAAAGTCTGAAGATTGTATTGAACCTTATTTTTTCCTGTTGGAGACACACTTGGTGCAGTCTTTTCATTGTATAAACATACAAGTTAGTCTTTCATGTCAGAGGAAATCATGGAATGTCACTTTACTGAGTACTAGCTAAAAGTCTCCTTTGTTTCACTTAGGTTTCTGTTAGTTGTGAAAAAGCAAAAGACCTGTTGCGCAAAAACCACATGCTGGAGGATGAAATTGCCATGCTAAGACTGGAAAGAGATGCCCTGAAAAGTCAACACCAGGAAAAGGAAGAGAACTATTTTGAGGATATTGAAATTCTCACAGTAAAGAATGATGATCTTCAAAAGGCAATAAAACTGACTGAGGAAACATTAACAAAGACTGTATCCCACTATACAGGCCAGCTTAATGGTCTGACAGCTGAGAATACAACGCTAAACTCTGAGCTGGAGAACGGAAAAGAAAGCAGACAAAGACTGGAAATGGAAGTGGAATCCTACTGTTCTAGACTGGCTGCTGCCTTACAGGATCATGATCAAGGTCAGACATCAAAAAGAGACCTGGAACTTGCCTTCCAGAGAGCAAGAGACGAGTGGTTATGCTTGCAGGACAAAATGAAGTCCGATGTGGCTAATCTAAAAGATAACAACGAGACGCTTTCCCAGCAACTATCTACAGTGGAAAGTAAATTCAATAAGCTGAAAATCAAGCTACAGCACACGAGAGATGATCTTAGAGAAAAGACTTTGATGTTAGAACATGTCCAGAGAGACCTAAGCCAAGTACAGTGTCAAACGCAGGAAATTGAACACATGTATCAGAACGAACAAGGCAAAGTGAATACATACCTTGGAAAGCAGGAATCCTTAGAGGAGAGAATATCTCAACTCAAGAGTGAAAACATGTTGCTCCGACAGCAACTGGATGATGCACAAAACAGAGTTGACAGTAAAGAGAAGACGGTCATTAGCATCCAAGACCAGTTTCAGCAGATCATGAGAAAACTTCAGGCCGAACGTGAGAAACAAGGTCTGATGCTGGAGGAACGAAACAAGGAGTTGGACAAGGAATGTAATCATTTAAAAGAGAAAATGTATTGGTACGAAAATGAGAAAGCAGAAGGAGAAGTAAGTATCCAGAAGGGGAAGTATCTCAGACTTCCTGAAAGAAAGTTGAAAATGATTCTTGATTCTGGCTAAATGTTGAATCTAGTTGAATATAAAAAATACACAGGCTGTGAATCTATGGTCTCTAAACCAGCCTAAAAGCATACCTGTATCCAGCAAATAAAAGTTAGACCAAAGAAATCCTTTACTTTGAGTAGGGACATTGTGTCGTTTATGAAATGTTAAGAGATTTAGTTCTAAATTGTTAACATAGACAGGTACTAGTAATTTACTCTTTATTAAAGTAATAATCTTTATGTTACCACATTTCAGTATCATGATGAAGCAGATAAATGAAATGCTCAAACCTGAAATGAATATTTCGAAATGAAGCTTCAGTTACCTGGATTATCTTGGTAGTCCAGAGCCTGTATTTTATATATCGTACTTTGGCTTCAGTAGCTTGTCATAGCTTTTTGTTATATTTGTTGGTACAATTTTATTTTTATTCATGTCAATTTGAGTTAATATGGGAAACATTTTAGCCTTGAATCATTTATTCTTAAAGCCTCTCAACTCTTCAAATGCATCTACTTATCATTAAATCATAATTTGGGACTCAGGTGGTGAGCTTTAGCAAAACTATTCTTGATTTAATCTTCCCACTGCTATTTATAATTTACTTAACATTTTTACAAGCAATTTGCTCATAATTCTCATTTTAAGTGTCAATTAGTATCATTTGAATACAAGCTTGTCCTCTAACAATGAAGGATGGCAGGCTTCGTGAGCAGCAGGAATGGAGTGAGTCAGGGAGAGGGAGTAGGGGCTGCGGTCTGGAGGCAGGTGGAGGCCAGGATATCGAGGCTCCTTGAAGGCCATGAGAGCAACCTCATTTTCTAAGTTGCATTTTTCTTTTATATTGGAATATGGTTGATTTACAATTTTGTTAGTTTCAGATGTACAGGAAGCTGCTTCAGTTGTACACATAGCCATTCTTTTTCCGTTCCTTTTCCCAGGTAGGTGACTACAGAGCACTGAGTAGAGTTCCCTGTGCTCTCCAGTGGGTCCTTACGGTTAGCCAAGGGCACAGGTGGGGAGGAGGGATAGATTAGGAGCTTGGGATTAACATAGACATACTACTAGATATAAAAGAGATAAGCAAAAGGGAATGGCCCCATTTTTCTGCTGAGGTAGGAATCTGTTGGAAAGATCTGAGCACTGGTTGGAATATGTGAAGATCTCTGAGTTAATCGAAGCTTCTAATAAAAAAGGAAAGGAAAATGTTCCCACAGTGTGGAGTTTTCCACCACTTGTCCCACCTACACACTCATTTCTTTCTGGACGTGAGGTGGTGAAGCTCTGCAGATTTATTGGGAGGGGCAGGGCGTGGACAGTGGGGCCGCATCCTTTGAGTAACTTAATATCAGGAAGGCTGGAGGGAGGCCCCTTCTGTGTCTGTAACTAGATTCAGTGAGGAGGAAAAAGAAGGTGAGTTGCTGTCTGTGGCGATAGTTTTCAAAGTCCATATGTTGGAGTTATCTCTCATTTAACATAACGTAATAGTAAAGTGATTTGATAAACTCAGTGACAGAGCATCTTATTAGGCAGCTGTGAGACAACTTCAGCAAGAACTGGCTGACACTGTAGGAAAGCAGGCTATGTCGGAGGCTTCACTGAGGGTCACGTCATGTTGTTGTGCTAAGTTAGAAGCTGAGGCACAGGATTTGAAGAACAATTGTAAACTACTACAGCTACGTCAACTCACAAGTCAGGTATGTATGAAACTGAACGTGTTAACAGTTAGTATGTGGGATAAAGTGTTTTAGGACACTCATTTTCACGGTCAGCTTTCTTCTGTATTTTTGTTACAAGTAACTTACTACAATTTTCTTATCTTTATAATGCACTCGTTTCTTAAACTCTGACTTTCATCCTGACATTTGCATTATATTATTTTTTTCTTATATTATTTACCCTCAGTGTGCCTCATTATACACACAAGTTGAGAGCCCTTTTTTTCTTTGAAAGAATTCCTTTTTAAGTGATAACTGTATTACAATGATGAGCAAGCCAGATTAAAATCAGAGGATAATATAGTTTAATGGAATGTTCAGAATATTATCATTTCTCATCTTTACTTTTGTGAAAGGCTGTAGAGTTCTGTATATATTTATTTCATGGATTTCAGGATAACTTGTGCAGAAAGGGTATTATACAAACCAGTTGAAGTTTAGGCATTGCCTTCTTTCCTTTTCATTTTAAGGATATTGTAAAAGCATGGAGGTACTCAGATGGTGTAGAATATGTACATCCAAACTAGAGAATTAAGAAGATTATCTGGAGCCTGCCATTGGATTTTTTAAAAAAGCGATTGAGATATAATTGATGTATCATAGAATTCATCCACTCAACATGTGTAGTTCAGTATCTCTTAGTCTAGAGAGGTGTAACCGGTGACTACAGTCAATTGTAGAGCATTTCCATCATCCCCTAAAAGAAACTCTGCATCCCTTAGCCACCACCCGTGGCCTCCCATCTCCCTCAGCCCCAGGCAACCCCCAGTCTAACATCTGTCTCTCTAGACAAGCCTGTCCTCGGTATTTTATAGAAATGGAATCATGTAGTATGCTCCTTTGGGATTAGCTTTTCTCATTTGACATCATTTTTTCTCAGTTCATTCATGTGATAACAAGTATCAGTTCTTCCGTTTCTGTTGGTTGTCAACAGTAAGCTAAGCCGTGTATCCATCATCGCTAGATGGAGCTTTGGGTTGTTTCCATTTTGGGGCTATTAATAATGCTGTTGTGAACACTGATTTCCAGGATTCTGTGTGCACATGTTTTCATTTCCCTATGGTTGGATCTTATCCTCGGAGTTAGGTGGCTGATTTCCCCTTTTCTTGGTCCTTGCTCAGACTGTCCTTTCTGTCTTTACAGTTTCTTTTCCTCTTGGGTAGTCCTTCATTATTTCAGACCTGGCGCCCAGTCTCTCCTCCTTCATGGAGCTTTCGTGACTGTCCAGCTCTTTGAGCCTTTTCACATTAGCGCTTGTTACCTAGTCTCCGAGGAACAGTTTAGCCCCTAATTTCACACTGTTGACATTTCTTCCATGAGGGGGAATCTTGGCTAAGTATACACTGGTATAACGGGGAATATTTATTGATGTGCACAGCACTTGTCTTGCATAAATGGACAGTAACAAATGATTACAAGAATGATGCATTTTTTGTTGTTGCTGTTCAGAAAAATGTGTGGATCATCTCTGTAAACTGTTAGGAAATGAGATTTCTTTAACTTTGCAAATAATTCTGTTTGGAATGCAATTCAAATTAGCAAAAAGTCTTTGTACTTCAGAAAAAGGCCTATGGGATTAGAATCCATATTTACAAGATGTATTAATTAGAGTCTTATTCTCACAGTCTTCTTTTGGGAGGGATTTATTAACTTAGCCCTAGACACTCTATACTTCTTTAAGTATAGAGGGATTTAAGTATCCCTCAAACTTCTTTAAAATCCTGGGACATGAAAATGGGGAGAGGAGTAAGAGACATTCTACTAAGAGGTGACTTGTAATCATTTTATGAGGAAAGATAGAAAAATAGTGTAGAACAATAAAAGAGTGTAAAATCAAGTGCAATTGCTGTGTGACAAAAATGACAGTGAACAGTATATGTTGTGACTCTTGGTGGTATGAACATCTTTGCTGATTCTCTGAGTAATCCCTGGTCCTACATTCTACAATACAGATACCATCGTATTTATTTCATCCTGGGTTTGAGTTAGGCTGTGCTCAGTCCACTTTCTTCATTAGCAAACAATATCATTTTATTCTTGAAGACTGCTGATTTTCCCAGCAGAGCTGGAAACTGCATCTTCAAAATGTCTGCACCTGGATGCAAAAAATCAAGTTTTTCAACAGGAGTTATTATCTATAAAACTAATGCAAAAGAAATGTAAGAAACTAGAGAGAAGAAAAAGATGTTGGAGCAAGAAGCAGTGAACCTCAGAAGTCATATAGAAATGAATATGGTAGAGCACAGTCAAGTAGAGCAGTATCAACAGGAGACTGAAGAAAGGGCGAGACAGGATCTCGTAGAGAAATGAAAGGAAGGCAACCTGTTTCTGCAGGTTCATTTGTTGATCTGTCATGTGCTTGAATTCACTTTCACTGCACAGTACATTTTGGATGTATATAGCTTACGTGTTTCCTCTACCTCCCTTAGAGCAGTTAGTTTTGTAGATTTCTGGAAGGAAGAGGGGGGCACTTGTTTTCCCTTTAAATATTTCAGTCTCCATCACAGTTATCACTAAATTGACCTTTCAGAATGATTCTCACTAGAGAATCCTTTTACTTGTAAGACCAATTGGTAAAAAAACAAGACTATTAGGAACAAAAGAAAATATTGTGGTTTAGAACTGGTACCATCCTCTTGAATTATTCTTAAGTTGTCTTGTTCAATTTTTACAATTTTAAGTTGATCCTCTTATTCTTTGAATTATCAGATTATATAAGTACTAACACTGATTCCACTTTAATCTTATAATTCAGATTTAATTCACTTCACAAACTTCTGCACTTTCTTTTTCACCTTTGAAATCGCTCTCTGAATCACTGACTCAAAACTAAAGGGAACAAGTATAATTTTCCAGGTTAATGATTATTTTTTAAAATGTTATCTTTTTCAATTTGCCTTAGATGCAAGCTGGATCTCAACAGATGGAACTCAGAATTAAACACTTGGATTCTGAACTCTCCAAAATGAAAACTTTGCAAGAAGATTCTAATAAAGCAGAGTTGGAGAAATATAAGCAACTCTACCTAGTAGAATGTGAAGTTAGAAAGTCACTGGAAGATAAACTAGACAAGTAAGTCAAAACACAGAATCACAGAAACTAAATTTAGTTCATTAATTTGACTCTAAAGAATAATTTTTACACAGTGGGGTACATGAGATTAGTCATGTCAGTAGCTGACACAATAGATCCTGAGAAACCACAGGGTTGAGAATGGTGTAGAAACTGGAGGTTAAGCTCTCTGCCCACCTCAGGCAACCGATCCTTCAGCCTTGACAGACCATTCGTGAGTGAATAGGTCTAGAAGAAAAGGGGCACTGGGAGGGACCATCGTGACTAATTTTACATCGGGTTGCCTCTGGCCTTCAATCTGGCAGGCGGCTGAGGTTCGTGGACCCCCCTCCCTCTGTGCCTGTCACCCTCCAGTCCACCTGCCCCATGAACAGCTCAGAGCTGGCTCCAGCTTCCCCAGCTGCATTAGGTCTAGAAGAAAAGGGGCACTGGGAGGGACCATCGTGACTAATTTTACATCGGGTTGCCTCTGGCCTTCAATCTGGCAGGCGGCTGAGGTTCGTGGACCCCCCTCCCTCTGTGCCTGTCACCCTCCAGTCCACCTGCCCCATGAACAGCTCAGAGCTGGCTCCAGCTTCCCCAGCTGCATTTGCCCTCACAGCAGAGTCCTCAAGGACAGGTGTTAACTGGCGTCCTCAAGAGGTGCAGGAATTTTTTCCAGCAGTTGGTAGAAACCAGACACTCTTGAAGTTGGTTGTCCTTCCTTCTGCAGAGTTCTCGAGTGGCCTCTCAGAGCAGAGGAATTTGCTCCCACACCCGATGTCCCTCTCAACCATGGGCTGGGTCCCATCCCGAGGTCCTAGCAGCAGATCTCCCACAATGAAAAGCTCTTGGGAAGAGCTCAGGAAAGTAGTATTTGTAATTCAATTCCATTTATCTAGAGCAGTCAGGTAGTGACATACGATGCCCTCATCCAAGGAGAGGCCTTTATTATTTTCCATAGGAATCGATCTCAAATCTTTTATGACTCTCTCAGAGGAGCTGGGACCCTGATTTTGGTTTAAACAAGGAAGACCGTGTGTTTTCCACCATCGACTGTGCTCCCCGAACAAGTCCCTGTGCCTTGAAGTGAACGCGTCGCTCACTCCATGCACGTCATCACCTTCAGTGTCTAAATCAGAGTCCGTTCTTGGCTCCACTGTCATTTCTTTAACCAGTACCCTGTCAGCGACCTTTTCACATCATTTACTGTTTTTCGTTTTGCAAAAACTGCGACATCAGTTGTAAAAACACTTTTGAACACTTTAAAAAGTTGTTTCTTCAGAACAACTTATAAAAGTGCCTCCCCCACACCAAGGGGAGAAACAAACAAA
>SJYT01033214.1:162561-221752 GCA_006410635.1 Cephalophus harveyi
TGAAGAGTTGACTCATTGGAAAAGACTCTGATGCTGGGAGGGATTGGGGGCAGGAGGAGAAGGGGATGACCGAGGATGAGATTTCTGGATGGCATCACTGACTCAATGGATGTGAGTCTGGGTGAACTCCGAGAGATGATGATGAACAGGGAGGCATGGCGTACTGCGATTCATGGGGTCGCAAACAGTCGGACACGACTGAGCGACTGAACTGAACTTAGACACAAGCTGGATTCCAACAGATGGAACTCATAAGTAAAGACTTGGAATCTGAACTGTCCAAAATTAAAAGTTTGCAAGAAGATTCTGTTAAAGCAGAGTTGGAAAAATATAAGCAACTCTGCCTAGTAGGATGTGAAGTTATAAAGTCATTGGAAGATCAACTAGAGAAGTAAGTCAAAACACAGAATCACAGAAACTAAATTTAGTTCATTAATTTGTCTCTCAAGCCTAATTTTTATCGAGTGGGGTACATGAGACTAGTAGGAAGTGAAAGCTAACTAGATGGTCCCTGCTAAGGGGGCACCTTAAGACAGACTGTTAGTACCATATCAAGTTGTTCCACACTATGTAAAGGCATGCTTATGAAATAGGGGGAAATTAACACATGGGTTGAAGGCAGGATAAACCGCAAAGTGGCTAAAAGTGATACAGTGACCTGCCTGAGGGGTCTGGAGACTGGAAAGGGCAGATCCCCCCTGCAGTGCCTAGTCCAGGTTTCCCCACTCTCTGAAAGCAGAGCACTCCTAGGAAGCCTTTCATAAGCCAAAGCAGCGCAAAGCCAAGAAGCAGGGACCCGAGGACACATTCTGCTGGTCGATGCATCAAATGAATGCGCACAAGGGATGCCCAGGTGCTCCCAGACAGGGCTCAGGGCTGTGGCAACTGGATGCTGAGATGCGGGGTGTGGCTTCCGGGGAAGGAGTGCAGTGGGTCCAGTCTCCCTGCTTGGGGAGCACAATGCCTCTTGCTGTAAAACCTACGCTGAACACTGTTTAGAGTTTTGGCTTTTTAAATGAGACCAGAAATTGTCTTCAGATATTTTTTTTCCCTCGATCATCAAAGACTTCGTAGAAGTGAAGTAACATGAAGTGAACTTTGGAAAAGCAGGCAATATTTGTAATGGATCCTGGGGCAGTTTTAGCTCTTTTCAGCCTCACCCTTTGACTTTCTCGTCCTCCCTTGGGATTGTGGCTCTAAGTGATGCCTCAGAGCCAAAAGCGTAATTTCTGTGAGGTCATGAGTGAAACGTGTATACAAGAGTGGTGAAAGCAAATGCAAAGTGAAAGCTAACTAGATGGTCACTGCTAAGGGGGCATCTTAAGACAAACTGTTAGTACCATATCAAGTTGTTCCACACTATGTAAAGGCATACTTATGAAATAGGGGGAAATTAACACATGGGTTAAAGGCAGGATAAACCGCAAAGTGGCTAAAAGTGATACAGTGACCTGACTGAGGGGTGTGGAGACTGGAAAGGGCAGATCCCACCTACAGTGCCTAGTCCAGGTTTCCCCACTCTCTGAAAGCAGAGCACTCCTAGGAAGCCTTTCATAAGCCAATCAGCGTAAAGCCAAGAAGCAGGGACCCGAGGACACATTCTGCTGGTCGATACATCAAATGAATGTGCACAAGTGAAGCCTAGGTGCTCCCAGACAGGGCTCAGGGCTGTGGCGACTGGATGCTGAGATGCAGGGTGTGGCTTCCGGGGAAGGAGCGCAGTGGGGCCAGTTTCCCTGCTTGGGGAGCACGATGCCTCTCAATGTAAACCCTACGCTGAACACTGTTTAGAGTTTTGACTTTTTAAATGAGACCAGAAATTGTCTTCAGACAGAGCACTCCTAGGAAGCCTTTCATAAGCCAAAGCAGTGCAAAGCCAAGAAGCAGGGACCCGAGGACACAATCTGCTGATTGATACATAAAATGAATGCACACAAGGGAAGCCCAGGTGCTCCCAGACAGGGTTCAGGCCTGTGGAGACTGGATGCTGAGATGTGGGGTGTGGCTTCTGGGGAAGGAGCGCAGTGGGACCAGTCTCCCTGCTTGGGGAGCGCGATGCCTCTCATTGTAAAACCTACGCTGAACACTGTTTAGAGTTTTGGCTTTTTAAATAAGACCAGAAATTGTCTTCAGATAGTTTTTTTTTCCTCGATCATCAAAAACTTCGTAGAAGTGAAGTAACATGAAGTGAACTTTGGAAAAGCAGGCGATATTTGTAATTGATCCTGGGGCTGTTTTAGCTCTTTTCAGCCTCACCTTTGACTTTCTCGTCCTCCCTTGGGATTGTGGCTCTAGGTGATGCCTCAGAGCCAAAAGCGTAATTTCTCCGAGGTCATGAGTGAAACGTATATACAAGAGTGGTGAAAGCAAATGCTTGAAAGTGGCTTTGTGGGATGGGGTGTTTCTTCATCCCTGAACTGTTTCCTGGAGGCAGGTGTGTCCCAGAGGGCAGCAGGTGTCACTGTGAGGCCACCTCCCTTTCTCTCTGATGCCCTTTCTCTCCTCTCCCAACTGTGACTTGTTCCTTGAGGAGCCCTAGATACGTGTGTACTTCTTTAGAGCAAGGTTACAACTACCATTGTTTACAGGAGGTCTGCTCTGTCTTTTCAGTGTTCAGACAGTTTATTGGGAATTCCATTTACTATATGGTGACTTTAAAACTACAGATAATTTAGGGAAACATGAGTAAAGTTGGTGTTTTCCATCTTCCCCAGGACTCATGAGAGGCTGGCAGTGATCAGCACCAAACTTGAGGTGAAGAAAGAGCAGAACAGATCTTTACTCAGCCCTCTTAGCACAAGGCCAGTCCTGGAGCCCCCTTGTGCGGGAAATTTCAATAATCCTTTAGTGCCCAAGGGAAATCTTACCCCAAGAGCAAATGTAGGGTTTTCTACCTCAGTTAGACGCCCTTCGAATAACAGCATGGAGACTTACTTGATCGAGGTTAGTTCTATTATCTTTTGTACATGGGGTTTCAGATTTCTTGTATGAATGATCCTTGTTTTTAATTTGATGAACTTCTGAGTTGTTTATTTGACTTATGCACACTAAGTAAAAGCTGTCATTAACCGTGCTAATCAAGGAGACATTTGATGATTTTTTTGTCCTAGATCTCTTGTTTTTAAGAGATGCTTTTTAAATTTCTTGAAAAATTGCATTGAAATTCTACTTTAGAAAGGAAATCTTATTGCCTAGTAACTGAAAGTATACTTTAAGATGTTTGACTTCCTTTCTAATTGATTTCACTTTGGCAGTGGTTCATAATCATTTCCAAGCTTTGCTGCACCCACCACAGTTTATCTACCCCTAAGCATAAGTGACAATGGCAACCCACTCCAATACTCTTGCCAGGAAAATCCCATGGACAGAGGAACCTGGAAGGCTGCAGCCCATGGGGTCGTGAAGAGTCGGTCATGACTGAGCGACTTCACTTTCACGTTTCACATTCATGCATTGGAGGAGAAAATGGCAGCCCACTCCAGTGTTCCTGCCTGGAGAATCCCAGGGATGGAGGACCCTGGTCGGCTGCGGTCTACACGGTCTCACAGAATCGGACACGACTGAAGCGACTTAGCAGCAGCAAGCATAAGTGAATCACTGGCATCTAAACACTAGCCACATATGGATGTGTTTTTATTTGAAAGAATCCTAGATAAATCTTTTTTATGAATTAAACAAACTTGTAATACTAAATCAGAAGATTAATTTCTGGTTTTAGGTTAACATTTTTTGTTATTTTCTTGTACAAGAGTATGTCTTTAATTGCTGTTTTACTCATAGAATTTTGATTTAAATTTCTAAAAACTATCTTGCTGAGCAGTTGTAGAATGATTCTAAATTTGTAGTTAATGCAAACATTTAAAAATTATAAATGAAGCTCACTTTATCTCTGTCTTGACATCATCTGGATGACTGGTATCTAAGATAGCAATGATGGGGAGTCTTGAAATTGCAACCAGTTTTCATTGTGTAATCATTGTGGTTAAAATATCCATTTCAGTCAGTGCACACGGGTTTATCATTTTGATAGTGTTTTTGTGATGTTGGTGATGCAGAGACAAGTAGCCCTTGTTCAATGCAGTCTCAACCTGTTTTCTCATTTGACTTCTTGCCATCATAGAAGAGCAATCTAAAGTTTCTTTGATAGCACTGTGGTTCTGTTGGGTCTTAGTAATTGAGAGTCGTGAAACTGGAGGACGTGCTTTAGCTATGCAGTCACAGCAGGCCTCTGAAAACTTCATCCCAAGTCAGACACTTCCCCATGCAGGCCTAAGGGAAGGAAACAAATGCTTGACCCCCATCCCAGACACAGGCTGCCTACTGCAGACCCAAGTTCATGGTGCTGTAGACACATAACATCTTTTCAAAGAAGGGATTTGGGACTAAGGAAGCACTCCTTAGTTCCTTGTCCCAAACTCACCCATTAGATAAATCTCTCTTCTCTCACGGAGGGTAGGAGTATAAGTCCTCCCCTTGAAACTTCAGGCTGAGGAAATGAAGTTCAACTGTAATTTCTGACCAGATTTAGATTAGAATTGAGATTACATTCATACTTTTTGTATAACTAACTAATGATGAGAGCTTGGATAGAAGTATGCTGCTAAGTCACTTCAGTCGTGTCCGACTCTGTGCGACCCCATAGACGGCAGCCCACCAGGCTCCCCCATCCCTGGGATTCTCCAGGCAAGAACACTGGAGTGGGTTGCCATTTCCTTCTCTAACGCATGAAAGTGGAAAGTGAAAGTGAAGTCGCTCAGTCCTGTCCGACGCTATTTCAAATACAACTAAGGAGACAGCAACAAAAACTCAATCTAATCGTAAAGTACATTAATATCACGGATTGTCAGGAATGCTAGACAGTAAAGCGAGATCTGTTGCATGTTTTAAATTTTGTCCTAAATAACCCCAAATGTGGATAATTCATTGTTGACTGATTTTAGTTAACCAGGTTTTATCTGGAGGAAATGAACATCCTTTTAAGGACAAATCTCTTCTGTTTTGGCCTGCTTGATTCAAATGAAGATTTTCTCCTTCAAGTTCCCTGTCTTGTTTGTTAAAAAATATTTATCCTTTCTAAATTAACTATATCAACTGCTACAAATAAGAGTTTGATATTGATTTATTCTTATTTATCATTTAAAGCACATAATTTAGTTAGAAAGTCATGTCATGCCACAAGCATTGTTTAATTATATAAGAAGGATTTCTATATTCATTTTACAAATAAAGATTTTCTCCTTCAAGTTCCCTGTCCTGTTTGTAAAAAATATTTATCCTTTCTAAATTAACTATATCAAATGCTACAAATAAGAGTTTGATATTGATTTATTCTTATTTATCATTTAAAGCACATAATTTAGTTAGAAAGTCATGTCATGCCACAAGCATTGTTTAATTATATAAGAAGGATTTCTATATTCATTTTGTCCATGTTATTGTGAAAAACCTATGTGTTTTTTCTTAACCTGAGGAAGTAGCTGGCACAGGACTCAGTAAGAATGCCATTGGCTTTGTTACTTCTTTTGTAGAATTAGGAACTTTGAGTAAATCAGTGAGCCTCATACCTTACAAAAGTTTTTTCTTCAAAGAAAACAGCCTTTCCTCTAAGAAACACTTCTGCATGGAACCATGTGATATAAAATGGAGACAGGCATAGAACCGTTTAGCTAAAGAGTGGCCAGACCCCCTGCAGCTGTGACTTCTCTGTTTCTCACCCATGCAGTGACCCCTGTGGGACCTTCCCCTTCCGTGGGACGTAGTTTGGAAACTAACACTTATGAGAGAATCCTTCTCGCTAAACATCTTCAGAATTAAATCTTGCTGGCACATTGTTTTCTTGTATATAATTTTCTCACCCTCTGTGTTTTCATTAAATGGAAAAGTTTAAAGAAAATCACAGATGTGTTCTCCTTATTAACATTCGACTCAAGCTACTTCCTCCATTTGAACAGGATCCTCATCTAGAAATCAAAATAAAGTCTCGGACATATGCATTTAGGCCAGGAGCTTCTAGGGGAGAAGATAGTAATCTTGGGGGTCATTCCGAGGATTATGGGTCATTCCCTCATTCTCTGAAATCATGTGTACTCAACAGACTGATATTTCTTGTACTTTTTATCAGATTAAGCTAAATAGCATTCCATATATATGTTCTCTGTTATCTATAAGCAGAATAAGTAGGAACTCATTTTCTTTTATTTATATGATTTTTTTTTTNTGGGTCATTCCCTAATTCTCTGAAATCATGTGTACTCGATAGACTGATATTTCTTGTACTTTTTATCAGATTAAGCTAAATAGCATTCCATATATATGTTCTCTGTTATCTATAAGCAGAATAAGTAGGAACTCATTTTCTTTTATTTATATGATTTTTTTTTTCTACTGAGGTAATCTTCAGGTGAGGTCTAGTCTCTAAAAGTATTAATTAAAAATCACATTTAATAAGTTATAAACATATAACTTGTTTAACTTAAAATAAATATTTGACTTATTTCAGATGCTGCGGGGGTTGGACAGGAGCATAACTAGAGAACTAAAAGAAGGTATGTTGCCAAAATGTATGAATTAAATGTAGACATTGATTTCTGAAATACACTGTAAACAATAAATGGCATCTAATCTTAAGGTTAGGTCTAGTCTCTAAAAGTATTAATTAAAAGTCACATTTAATAAGTTATAAACATATAACTTCTTTATCTTAAAGATAAATATTTGACTTATTTCAGATGCTGTGGGAGTTGGACAGGAGCACAACTAGAGAACTAAGAGAAGGTATGTTGCCAAAATGTATGAATTAAATTTGGACATTGATTTCTGAAATACACTGTAAACAATAAATGGCATCTCTTTCCATTGTTTGGATAACAGATGCTATGTTAAATTTTTTTATATGCGGTCCGCTGCGAGAGCCGGGCCGGCGCACTACGCGCGGTCTGCTGTGAGAGCCGGGCTGGCGCACTACGCGCGGTCCACTGCGAGAGCCGGGCCGGCGCACTACGTGCGGCCGGGAGGAGCAGCCCCACGTCCGAGGTCGGGGACAGCAGCCTAGAGTGCCAGACTGCGACGGCGCAGGAACGGCCGAGAGGAGCTACCCTGTGCTGAGGCCTGTGGCGGCCTGGGAGGAGACACCCGGCGTCCGAGGTCAGGGCTTCAGCTGGGTAAGCTACCCCGCATCCGAGGTCAGTGGCGGCCGGGAGGAGACACCCCGTGCCTGAGGTCAGGGTGGCGACCGGGAGGAGCTGCCCCACTTCCGAGGCCAGTGACGGCTGGGAGAAGACACCCGGCGTCTGAGGTCAGGGCAGCAGCTGGGTTGAGCCACTGCGCATCAACGTGGCATTCATCAACTTCTCAAGTGTCTGGTAGTGGTGAAGGCTAGGAAACCCAGACTCAAGCAGTCACGTTTGTGTTGCTGTCACTTGATATGTCACCAGTTTCTCTTTTATCCTCAACAGATGCTCCCAACGCCCACATTTGGATCCTGCCAAAGTAGTTGGCCTTATTTCTTTATCAGCTTACTCTGCTGCTTAGCTCTGCGTCTAACTAGCCAGGCTGTGTAGGATCCCACAGATTAGCCTGCTCACCTCTGGTCTTTGTACGTGCTTCTCCCCTCTGTCTCTTGTACTTTTTCCTGTCGTTCAGGTAGCTACATACATGCCACCTCCACCAAAAAGCTGGCAGTATTGACACAAAGCTGGCTTCCCCTCCTGAGTGTTCTTTGTGCCATCTTTTATATCTTAGTATTTGTGACTCTGTATGGACATTGCCTATTTGTCTGTTTTTCCAGTTTAAGGCATATCATTTGTCAGGGTGGACTAGGTCACCTTCATCTTGTAATTCCAGTGCTTGGCACAGAACCTTTGCATGAATACATGAGTATTCATCAGATCACTCAATTACATGAGTATATGAATGAAGAATGAGAAAACCAGGAGCTCTGATACTCAGCCCCACTGCAACCATAAGCAGATTATAAAATTGTAATCTTGATTAGTACTTTATGTTGTGTCATCTATAGATATATTTCATTTTTCAGAATACTCAGAAAGCTCTCAGGTTTGTTTGTTTGTTTGTTTTACTAATCTTAGTTAACCCAAGTATTTTAGGTAAAGAATATAATTCTTTCCTTTTCTTTCAGATGATGCTCAATTTGCATCTGATGCCTTTAGAGTGTTTTCTCAAGGATCTACAGATGGGTCAAATGTGTGTGATGACCTACTTTTGTAAACAGAAGAACAAGATCTACAGATTTGGAAGGAAAAAGACATGATTTAGAAAGATAAATAGGAAAAGTTTCTCTACTGGACCATTTCCATGACATTTCCTTGTTTCCCATTAAACATGATGAGAAAATCTTTATTAAAGGAAAATATTTTTGTATTATGTGTGCATGATAAAAATTTATATAGCATTTTAAGTGATGTTTCTCTGCATGTAACTTACTTTTTAGCAGATTTATACATCAGCACTGTTGAGTTTTCCATACTCTAAGTGATAGTGTTAGTCACTTAATCATGTCTGACTCTGTGCAACCCCATGGACTGTAGCCCACCAAGTTCCTCTGCCCATGGAATTCTCCAGGCAAGAATACTGGAGTGGGGAGCCATTCCCTTGTCTGGGGAATCTTCCAGACCCTGGGATTGAACCGAGGCCACCTGCATTGCAGGTGGATTCTTTACCATTTGTGCCACCAAGGACGCCCTTTACAAACTCAGACTGAGCTCTAATGCCAGATATTTAAACACCACCCAAAGAGCCAGACTTGTCATTAATGTTTAGTGGTGTTGATTGACAGCATTTTTGTACTTTCCGGTTTTCATCACTGTATATAGACCTAAAGACTTAGATACTGCTGTGATGGCTTCCATCAATGTTCTGATGTGTTACAGTTGTTAATAGTGGCATAAAACTTACCATATGTAACTTCAAGCACAGATTCATAGGCCTTTCCTCATGGAGAAAGAAGATTTGCCTGAGTTTTTGCCTTTTAAATGAATTAACTTTTTATAATTTTTATTCTTAATTAGAGGATAATTACTTTATGATATTGTGATGGTTTCTGCCAAACATTGACTTGAATTGGCCATAGGTATGCATATGGCCCCTCCCTCCTGAACCTCCCTCCCACCTCCCTCCCCATTCGACCCCTCTAGGTTGTCACAAAGCACCATACATCATACGGCAAATTCCAAAAAGACACGTGTACCCCAGTGTTCATTGCAGCACTACTTACAGTAGCTAGGACATGGAAGTAACCTAGATGTCCATCAACAGATGAATGGATAAAGAAGCTGTGTATTAAAGGAATGCATTTGAGTCAGTTTTAGTTGACTTTTGATTGACTTTTGGAGACAGTGTTAAAATTAGAGAAAGTTTCTCTGGATAAATAAGATTTGCCTAAGACTTTTCACCTTATCTTTACCTATCTACCAATCTATCTATTTTGCTTTGCTTTTTGGAAAAAGTCTTGGAAGACTTTTTTTTTGCAGAAAGCACCAGACAAACAGACATTATCACAAAACTCCCCTAACTCCCATATATCCTCCTAAGGTACCATTTATCCTTCCTAAATGTTATTTGTTCTCCCATAAGTGCCACGCCCAAGTCACCTGTTATTTACAAGATGCCTTTTTCTCCTACTCCCTATCATTTATTAAGTAGTATATCAACTCCCAGGAATTCCATTAATGCCAAAGAAGCTGACGTCGAACATTCTATGAAGAACTACAAGACCTTCTGGAACTAACACCCAAAAAAGATGTCCTTTTCACTGTAGGGGACTGGAATGAAAAAGTAGGAAGTCACGAGACACCTGGAGTAACAGGCAAATTTGGCCTTGGAGTCCAAAATGAAGCAGGGCAAAGGCTAACAGAGTTTTGCCAAGGGAACGCACTGGTCATAGCAAACACCCTCTTCCACTTACACAAGACAAGACTCTACACATGGACATCACCAGATGGTCAATACTGAAATCAGATTGATTACATTCTTTGCAGCCATTCAGGTAGGACCTAAATCAAATCCCTTATGATTATGCAGTAGAAGTGACAAATAGATGTAAGTGATTAGATCCGATAGAGTGCCCGAAGAACTATGGACGGAAGTTCGTGATATTGTACAGGAGGCAGTGATCAAGAATATCCCCAAGAAAAAGAAATGCAAAAAGGCAAATTGGTTGTCTGAGGAGGGCTTACAAATAGCTGAGAAAGGAAGCGAAGCGAAAGGCAAAGGAAAAAAGGAAAGATATACCCGTCTCAATACCCACTTCCAAAGAATAGCAAGGAGAGATAAGAAAGTCTTTCTCAGTAGTCAATACAAAGAAATAGAGGAAAACAATAGAATGGGAAAGACTAAAGATCTCTTCAAGGGAATTAGAGATACCAAGGGAACATTTCATGCAAAGATGGGTGCAATAAAGGACAGAAATGGTATGGGCCTAACAGAAGCAGAAGATATTAAGAAGAGGTGGCAAGAATACACAGAAGAACTGTACAAAAAAGATCTTCATGACCCAGATAACCACAAAGGTGTGATCACTCCTCTAGAGCCAGACATCCTGGAATGTGAAGTCGCGGCCTTAGGAAGCATCACTACGAACAAAGCTAGTGGAGGTGATGAAGTTCCGGTTGAGCTATTTCAAATCCTAAAAGATGATGTTATTACAATGATGCACTCAACATGTCAGCAAATTTGGAAAACTCAGCAGTGCCCACACGACTGGAAAAGGTCCGTTTTCATTCCAATCGCAAAGAAAGTCAATGCCAAAACATGTTCGAACTACCGCAAAATTGAACTCATCTCATACGCTAGCAAAGTAATGCTCAAAATTCTCTAAGCCAGGTTTCAACAGTATGTGAACCTTGAACTTCCAGATGTTAAAGCTGGATTTAGAAAAAGCAGAGGAACTAGAGGTCAAATTGCCAACATTCAGTGGATCATCGAAAAAGCTAGAGAGTTCCAGAAAAACATCTACTTCTGCTTTATTGACTACACCAAAGCATTTGACTGTGTGGATCACAACAAACTCTGGAAAATTCTTACAGAGATGGAAATACCAGATCCCCTGACCTGCATCAAAGAAATCTGTATGCAGGTCAAGAAGCAATAACTGGACATGGAACAACAGACTGGTTCCAAATCGGGAAAGGAGTACGTCAAGGCTTTATATTGTCACTCTGCTTATTTAACTTATATGTAGAGTACATCACGCAAAATGCTGGGCTGGATGAAGCACAAGCTGGAATCAAGATTGCTGGGAAGATATCAATAATCTCAGATATGCAGATGACACCACCCTTATGGCAGAAAGTGAAGAAAAACTAAAGAGCCNGCTTTATATTGTCACTCTGCTTATTTAACTTATATGTAGGGTACATCATGCAAAATGCTGGGCTGGATGAAGCACAAGCTGGAATCAAGATTGCTGGGAAGATATCAATAATCTCAGATATGCAGATGACACCACCCTTATGGCAGGAAGTGAAGAAAATCTAAAGAGCCTCTTAATAAAAGTGAAAGAGGAGAGTGAAAAAGTTGGCTTAAAACTCAACATTCAGAAGCCTAAGATCATGGCGTCTGGTCCCATCAGTTCACTGCAAATAGAGGGAGAAACAATGGAAACAGTAAGAGACTTTACTTTTCTGGGCTCCAAAATCTCTGCAGATGGTGACTGCAGCCTTGAAATTGAAAGATGCTTGCTCCTTGGAAGAAAAGTATATGACCAACCTCGATAGCATATTAGAAAGCAGAGACATTACTTAGCCGACAAAGGTCTGTGTGATCAAAGCTATGGTTTTTCCAGTGGTCTTGTATGTATGTGAGAGTTGGACTAAAACGAAAGCTGAGCACCGAAGTATTGATGCTTTTGAAAGGTGGTGTTGGAGAAGACTCTTGAGAGTTCCTTGGACTGCAAAGAGATCCAACAAATCAATCCTAAAGGAAATCAGTCCTGAATATTCATTCAGTGGTCATGTATGTATGTGAGAGTTGGACTAAAATGAAAGCTGAGCACCGAAGTATTGATGCTTTTGAAAGGTGGTGTTGGAGAAGACTCTTGAGAGTTCCTTGGACTGCAAAGAGATCCAACAAATCAATCCTAAAGGAAATCAGTCCTGAATATTCATTGGAAGGACTGACGCTGAAGCTGAAACTCCAATACTTTGGCCATCTGATTTAAAGAACTGACTAACTGATGCCAGGTTTCAATAGTATGTGAAACTGAAAAACATCTGCTTTATTGACTACACCAAAGCGTTTGACTGTGTGGATCACAAAAAAACTCTGGAAAATTCTTAGAGATGGGAATACTAGATCACCTGACCTGCATCTAAGAAATGATGCAATCTTTCCCTGATGCTGGGAAAGATTGAAGGCAGGAGGAAAAGGGGATGACAGAGATGAGATGGTTAGATCACATCACTGACTCAATGGACGTGAGTTTGAATAAGTTCTGGGAGTTGGTGATGGACAGGGAAGCCTGGCGTGCCGCAGTCCCTACAGTCGCCAAGAGTCGGACACGACTGAGCTACTGAACTGAACTGACTGATATCAACCCCCAGTTGTAGTCACCCCTTACAGTCACATTTCTTTGTGAACCTCTGCATGTTATTGTTTCATTGCTCAGTCGTGTCCAATTCTTTGTGACCCCATGGACTGCAACACACTTTGCTTCCCTGTCCTTCACCATCTCCCAGAGTTTGCTTAAACTCACGTCCATCAAATCAAACATGCCTTCTAATCATCTCATCCTCTGCCACCCCTTTCATTCTGGCCCTCAGTCTTTTGCAGCATCAGGGTCTTTTACAATAAGCTGATTCTTCGCATCAAGTGGCTGAAGTATTGGAGCTTCAGCATCAGTCTTTCCAAAGAATATTCAGGGTTGATTTCTTTTAAGATTGATTGGTTTGCTCTCTTTGCTGTCCAAGGGACTCTCAAGAGTCTTCTTCAGCACCACAGTTTGAAAGCATCAGTTCTTCAGCACTCAGCCTTCTTTATGGTCCAACTCACACATGTGTACATGACTCCTGGAAAGCTTGAATATTTTGCAGATTAATCTCCTGTCAGTTGCATCATTTGCAAATATCGTCCCGCATTCTGTGGGTTGTCTTCTCTCTTGTTTATGATATCCTGTGCTGTACAAAAGCTTGTAAGTTGAATGAGGTCCCATGTGCTTATTTTTGTTTTTATTTTCATTGCACTTAAGAGGTGGGTCAAAAAAGATATCGCTATAATTTGTGNCCATTCTGTGGGTTGTCTTCTCTCTTGTTTATGATATCCTGTGCTGTACAAAAGCTTGTAAGTTAAATGAGGTCCCATGTGCTTATTTTTGTTTTTATTTTCATTACACTTAAGAGGTGGGTCAAAAAAGATATCGCTATGATTTGTGGCAGAGAGTGTTCTGCCTGTGTTCTCCTTTAAAAGTTTTATAATGTCTATCCTTACATTTTGGTCTTTAATCCATTTTGAGTTTATTTTTGTAGATGGTGTTAGGGAGTGTTCTGATTTCATTCTTATACATGTAGCGGTCCAGTTTTCTCAGCACTGCTTATTGAGGAGGCTGTCTTTTCTCCATTGTACAGTCTTGCCTCCTTTGTCCTAGATTAATTGACCACAGGTGCGTGGGTTTCTCTCTGGACTTCCTATCCTGTTCCATTGATCTATGCAATATATTTTGGTTTTTGTGCCAGTACCAGTGTTTTGATTCCTGTAGCTTGTGGTATACTCTGAAATCAGGGAGCCTGATCCTGTCAGCTCCTGCTCTTCTTTCTCAAGATTGTTTTGGCTCTTCAGGGTGTTTTGTATTTCCATACACACTGTAAAATTTGTTGTTCTAGTTCTACAAGAAACACCATTTGTAATTTGATACAACTGCATCGAATCTGTAGATTGCTTTGGTTATGAAATGTTGTTGTTGAATTACGATGCCGGGATTCTTGGCCCCTGGAGGAGAAGAATTCAATTCGGGGCCAGAGATGAGGCTTGATCACTCAGAGCTTTTGTGTAACAAAGTTTTATTAAAGTATAAAGGAGATAGAGAAAGCTTTTGATATAGGCATCAGAAGTGGGCAGAAAGAGTACCCCCCCTGCTAGTCTTTAGCTGCATGTTATATAGTCATCAGCAGTCTGTTAATGAAAGAAAGGAATGTCTCAAAACTTAGAATGGCACCAGGCCCCTCACCCATATGATGTATTTTGGGATAATCTTGGCTCCAAATGGTTTATCTTGGGCCCTAAAAGGATTAACTTGAATCTTGAAGAAGGGCAGAGCACCATACAAATAGTGTTATTTACTTAAGATAAACATTTCCATAAGAAAAGGCAATGGTTAACTTCAGGTGAAACCAGGTGTCATTATGGCAACACAGAATTTTAAGAGAAACCTCCTTTTAAATTTGTATGGAGAAGGAAAAAATATCATTAGTTTGTTTCCTCTTGCTGCTTAAGAGAGATAAAATGTCTGATACTTGCAGGCTATTTCCTCTGTTTGGAGACCCCTGGCCTTCCTGCCTGTTACCCTCTCAGTTAGTCTAGTTATTTTTGACAGCAGGAAACGGTTTATTCAGAGTGGTTTAGGTATGTTGTGGCCATCTTGAATTAAATCAGATGCAATCAGATTCATTAAATCAGATCTGACTTTCCCAGCCTATGGCTCTTTGTGTCCTGCAGAAGGTGCCAAATGACTGGCCAGGGCTCTGATGCTTTGGAAAACGTGAGATGTAATTCTAAAAGGCCAGCAGCTTAAAACGCTCAGTGGTCTGTCTGCAACCCTTCCTTTTGCTTCATTTTAGTGTAATGTGGGTCAAAAGGAGAAGCAGACAGGAAAATGGTTGCCTCTCCTGGCATATGGTAATACTGTGGAATATGAAAACGTGAGTCAAACACAGAGACAGCCCAATCAAACAGCACCTAAACACAGAGCTTGTATGGGAACTTGTGTGTGTGTGTGTGTGTGTCTGTACTTGTGCTTCTGAGAAAGAATAAGCAGTAAAGAATGGAAGTGATGAAACATACTTTAAAAAAAAAAGTAAAGAGAGAATATTGTAGAAAAACCTATAAAAAGAATAAAAAAGTGGGTCATGAAAGAGAGAGAAAGAGAGAAAGGAGAGCTCAAGGGGACATGAGACCAGGGAAGTCGGATAAAAGTACTGCCACGGGAGCTCCAGGAGGCAAGATCCTAGTCCTCTCTTTCTTGCAGTTCTAATAATAGTTGAATTTCAAGTGACTGTCATACAAGTAGAGGACAAGAAGAAACACACCAAGTCATCTGAAACCAATTCAGTGGAATTCTTTATTTCAAGGACTGTCTATAATTTCTCTATTATATTTGACATATATCTTACATACTATATTTTACATATGTTTATATTATATATATTATATATATATATGTGAATGACAATGTCAGGTGGTAAGTTTTGAATTTTCAGTGATATCAAAGAGAGTGTGGGAGGAATTTAGGAGAAAGTTGCATGGAAGTGAGCTAGTGTGGTCAGGAGAGAAGACTAGGTTGGGAGGGCTGGGCCCTGACTGATGGGAATGAACAGGATATTTGAGATGAATGAACAGAATTCGCTTCCTAGAATAGTTGTTAAGCAAGGATGTTATGAACATCCATAAACCTTCAGTAAAGATGGTAGAGTGGCAAAGGGATTAAAAGAATAATCTTGTTAACAACCTTCAGAGGAGTTATAAAGGATGAGAAGCCAGAAGTTCCCAATTTAGCAACATCATCTTGTTTTTTCAGTGTTCTTGCATCAACTGTACCATATTTTTTTTTAAATTAATAAGTTGGTAAATGGTAGGAAAGCTTGACTAGACATTTATTGTATGCTTTTCACAGATCCATATTTATATCATCCAGCTGCTTTAAAGAGTTAAAATTATGATCATAAGACACATGAAGGGCATAGACAATGAGCATCTCAAGAAGAGGATCAGGACGATTTGAAACCAAAGGAGCAAGATTAGTGTAATTAAAAGTTACTGCTGCTGCTGCCTAGTCACTTCTGTCGTGTCCGACTCTGTGCGACCCCATACTTCTTGTTTAATAAAGAAAGCTGTATTCCTTAAGACTTACACTTAGACATATTATTATTTGAGGTTGTATTTTGCCCATCTCATTACATGGAAGAAATTTGAATCTCGTTCCTTTGTTTTCCTCACCCAGCTCTTCTTACCAGCCCTCCTACAAAGCATTAAAAAGAAAATATTTAAGCCAAATTTGTCCAGGAGGTTTCATTGAGCATGTAGAGTATCCTGCTCACAGACTCGCTGTGTGGTGTTTATTCCCTAGCACTTCCCTGCAGGTTTCTCTGAAGCTTAACATCTAGAACCCATGACCTGAAGTGCTGAGAGCTCTCCCCCTTCACCTGCAGGCCAACCGTTTGATTTCTGCTCCCCTTGTCTTCCCATAAAAGGGAGTTTGGGGATGATTTCCCAGGAAATCCCCAGTGGTTTTCAGATCAAAGACTGGTTTTGATGCCTTATCTCATTCCTTCCAGCTGTTTTGAGTTCTGTTCTTCTCGGTTAGCAGAAACTTTAAAAAAAAAAAGCATTGGTTCTTTTGCAGCTTCACAGGTGAGAGCCGAGGCTTCCCAAGGGCCAATCGAGTTCCATTTGAGGCTGGACCAGTCATCCATGTGGTTGGCCTCTGGTTCTCATCAGCTGTCTTGTTCTGTGTAGAGTGAAGATGGTGTGCAGAATGAAGGTACAGGCAGAAACGTTTCACGGTTCCTGTGTTCCAAGAAGAGAGATGCTCCACCAGCTCGATCTTGAACCTTGTTCCCAGCAGGTACGATGGATTTGTTTGAGTTCTGAGCTGCTGTCAGAGTGGAGAGTCTGACTGGATCTCCGTGCTAACCAAAATGTTCAGCACTGGTGCATCGCATATTGACTGATTTCTAACTTGAAGTCCTGGAGTCTTCCTGGAGGAAAGGATAGCAGGGACTTGTCCTTGTGTATTGTCAGTGGTGGTGTCTTAGATCAAATGCCTGCGAAGTTCCAAACTGGGACCCAAGTCAGGTGACCCAGCCCTCTTTCCCATGTAGTGAACAGCGTCAGGGACGTCTCTCCCCAGCGGGTACTTGAACTGTGTATTCTCATCTTCATCATGGTAATGTAGCGAACTCTTCGTGCTTGGCAATGAAAAGACGGACAGTTCAAACCAGATGATTGTAATCCACGTGGCTCTGGATGTAATAAAGACAGTCATATGATGAGACACAGTCACAGTCTCTCTCTCACACACACATTCCACTCCTTCTGTTTGATTTTCATTGTACTATGCATCTACTTATACTCCTCTCTTGACTTGGCCTCCAGGGGGCACAGAAAGACAGCTAGGGAGGCACCAAACTGACCCTCCACTGCTGGTTATTTGAGAGCTGATCATCAGGGTTCAAGTTCATGGCTGCAGTGGGTGCTGCCCCTACATCAGCTAGCACAGAAACCTTCCTGTTGTAGCAGAACGTCCATCTAAAAATGGGTAACATCAGTCAGAAGACTGGGGCAGAGGGTAACTGCCCTAGCAGGTTAACAGCCCTTGAAAACCAACCAATCTCAGGTCCCCTGGAAACTAGGGAGGCCTGTAGCTGTCATGAACAGGTCAGACCACATAGATCTCATAGGAGACTCAGTCTGGCGCTCTGGGGATCAGAGCAGATGATTTAAAGTCTCTTTCTATATAACTATGTGTTCTTTGGGAGAAAAGATTGGGGTGGGGCAGCAAACTGGTTTCAAAATTCTGCACTAAAGAAACTTAAACAGCTTTCTTTAGCCTTTAATATTCTGGTTTGATTGCAAATCTCTAAGAGAGGGAAATAAAAGGGAGCTTTTCCCAAATGTTTTTCAACTTAGATTCCATCTTCACTGAGAATCACTCACATTTCAAGGCACACAAATGCCCCCCACCCCCACCCCTGCCCCAACCCAGTTTGGAGAATGGCAGCCGGAGAGGTCAAGGAATCCTCCACTGTCCAGGGTTGCCAGCTCTGCGGAGACTCAGCTCCCAGGTCAGTGGGAATCAGCTCCCAGACAGTCTGTGGGTGGAGGGCCTTCACAATTGGACCCACATGCTTGGCGGTATGTGAATGCTTGTTAAGGTTACATCAATACGTGAATAAAAAAAAAAAAAAATTGAAGATCCACAGCCTGCCTGTGCACCCTTTCCAAAGGTTGCTGTGCCGAGAGCTGAGGGGCAGTGAGTGGTCCCAGGTGGGCAGAGGGTCTTGCTTTCTATACAGACCTCTCCATAAAGGTGAGATCTGCCTCTCTCTCTGCTTACTATGATGAGTTTCTCCAGGGCCCACACATCTCCCAGGTGCCAGATAAGATGTGTGTTTTTGAGAAAGTGAAAGAGTCTGTTGATTTAGTATTAAATCTTTTTACAACTGAGATGATTTCTAATACTTTGCTTTCATGAAAATTGAAGGAAGACCTAATTGAGCCATCAGAAATGAGATCATTAAAAATCATCTTGATGATAGACCACCCTATCAGAGGGAGCTCGGTAACAGACATTGCTATGATAAAATTCCTTTCATTTTCTTGTTCATTTTCATGAAAAATGTTTCATAGTGTGTACAACACATGTAACAACAATAATTGTAAAATGAGATTAATGTTGGTGAGGATTGCCATCTACTTTAGGAAATAGATGCATCTTAATTTAGTAAGTCTGATGGAAACTGTTTTTTCCAATAAAATTTTACTTTTTATATTTAATATTAATAAAATCCTGTGTGATAAATCACATATTAATAGTATCTATAGTGATAATTCAGTTTAGAATTGTTCCTTTAATATCTAGAGCTATTTGGCTACAGGATTTAAACATTACCTTCAAATTGAAATGTACAAACTTGCATTCAAGTTATATAGATATTTTTGCTGCAGATAATTATGGATGATCAATGAAAGGATTTTAGGCGTAAAATGTATCACATTAACATAAATTATGTGAAGAAAGTAGAGTGGAAATACAAGTTTAAGGAGTAAATGAAATAATTTTTGCCTACTAAAGATGAGCTTGTAGGTGTATATTAGAATGAATTACGGTAGATATCAAATTGCTGTGGTAGTAGATTGTCCTGCAAACAGAGAAAAGTCACATTAGGATTTCATTTTTTTAATTTCCTATTTCTGATTCACCAGAGATTATATCCTTTGCAACGATTTAAGTTGATGAAGAAATGGTTTAGATGTTAACTTAAAAACATGTGAAGAGACATATTGCCGGGAGCCAGCGTGAGGAACTCCGCCCGTGGCAAAGGTCATGAGGAAGGGGGCTCGGAATACGCAAAGGCGATATCGAACCTCAGGAAACCCCCTGTTCCGGAGCATCTACCCCCAAAACCAGAGTCTGCCTACTTTACTGCTTTATGCTCTCACCTACACCTCTGATTTTACAGGGGGCTATCTCCAACCCTCGCACTGTAAAGGAGTTAACTTAGGACACCAGATATTAAATCTCCTGGGCATGACAGGGGTGTCTCAGGTCAAACCTCTCTGCTGGCAGACTAGCTTGTGTGACAGGATTATCCACACTCCTGCCACTACACACATGATTGTTTACTACCTCTCAACCATAAATAGCACAGAGAGTTTGGAGTATTTTGAAAGTCTTAATTGAGTTCAGTTCAGTAGCTCAGTGGTGTCCGACTCTTTGTGACCCCATGAATCGCAGCACGCCAGGCCTCCCTGTCCATCACCAAATCCCAGACTTCACTCAGACTCGTGTCCATCGAGTCCGTGATGCCATCCACCCATCTCATCCACGGTCATCCCCTTCTCCTCCTGCCCCCAATCCCTCCCAGCATCAAAGTCTTTTCCAATGAGTCAACTCTTCACATGAGGTGGCCAAAGTACTGGAACTTCAGCTTTAGCATCATTTCTTCCAAAGAAATCCCAGGGTGGATCTCCTTCAGAATGGACTGGTTGCATCTCCTTGTAGTCCAAGGGACTCTCAAGAGTCTTCTCCAACACCACAGTTCAAAAGCAGCAATTCTTTGGCGTTCAGCCTTCTTCACAGTCCAACTCTCACATCCATACATGACCATAGGAAAAACCATAGCCTTGACTAGATAGTCCTTAGTCAGCAAAGTAATGTCTCTGCTTTTGAATATATTTTTTTTTTTTTTTTAAAAAAAACCTATAGAATTTTTCAGAAGACTGAAAAATCAGGATTTAGGGCTTTCATGGTGGTCCAGGGGTTAAGAATCTGCCTGCCAAGGCAGGACATACAGGTTCCATTCCTGGTCGGGGAAGATTCCACATGCCTTGGGGCAGCTAAGCCAGTGATCCACAACTATTGATCTCTCACGGCCTAGAGAATAGCCCCTGCTCGCTGCAACTAGAGACAGCCCTCGTGCACCAACGAAGATTCAGTGCAGCCAAGAAAAAATAAAGAATAAAAAAAAAAAAAAAAAGAGAAAAATCAGGATTCACACATTTCCTGAAACCTTCTCTTGTGTCTAACAAAGTCCTATCAAGCCTCTAATTCCCCTCCCAAGTCTCAGGCACCAGCAATTTTCTGGCACCCACTGGTCTCACTCTTCCCAACTCCTCCTCCACTAGCAGCCCCTGCTCCACCTGGCCTTTCTAGGATTCGCTATTGCCCGCCAGGTGATTCTGTTCATTTTCTTTTCCCAGGTAGATTACAGCTACTTTCCCTTATATGAGCCACAGGTTCCAGGGGAAGCTCTCAACAAAACACCTGTTGACTGAACAACAATAATAGATTCAGGTGTCATAGAATTTTAGGCTAAAAGGAATCTTAGGATCTTTTTGTTCACTTTTTCTGTTTTAGAGAGGATAAGCAGAGGCCCAAAGGATTGTACCTTTATAGATTTTAAAGAAATATCATTGGTTCCAGACTGTATGTTCAGCTGAATAATATACTTGGTTCCTCACTAAAAAGCCATGTGGTGCAAGCGTGCTTAGTCATGTCCAAGTCTTGCAGACCCCATGGACTGTAGCCTGCCAGGCTCCTCTGTCCATGGGATTTCCCAGGCAAGAATCCTGGACTGGGTTGCCATTTCCTACTCTAGGGGGATCTTCCTGACCCAGGATCAAACCCACGTCTCTTGCATGTCCTGCATTGACAGGCAGATTCTTTATCACTAACACCTAGGAAACCCTGCTAGAACCATGGTTTTTCTATTCTGACCCCCAACCTTGATCTTCCCTATTCTGACCTCAAGCCCTACATTCTCAATGAATTGCTGCCCATGGTTTGACCTGACATTGGGAAAAAAAAAAATTAGGTCCCAGGAAGGCAACCTCCTTTCCAAAGGAGGTTGGGAGGACCATCGTGGTGTCCAATGACAACAGAAGGCACCAGAAAGAAAGGGGCACTGACTTGAAGGGGTGTGGAGAGTCAGCAAGAAAGTGGCAGGGGGACTTCCCTGGTGGTCTAGAGGCTGAGACTCTACACTCCCTATGTAGGGGCCCGAGTTCCATCTCTGGTCAGGGAACTGGATTCCACATGCTGCAGCTAAAAAGATCCCACACACCGCATCTAGAGACCCTGCATGCCGTAACGAAGACCCAGTGCAGCCAAATAGATAAAGAAAGTAAATATTTAAATAAATAAATAATAATTAAAGTCAGTCATTGATAATAAAATCAAATAAAGAGGGTAGGAGATAGGATCTTTAGAGGGCCAATGACCAAATCTAAGCAGAGTCCAATCAAATCCAGTTCTTCACCAAAAGGCGATTAGAGTCAGGCATGAACTAATAGGCATGAGGGACAGAAAGAGAAACACTAGACAAACTCAGATCTGGTTCTGACTCTACCCTTATTAAGAAGTATAATTTGGAACAAATTATCCCTATACGTAAAGTGTTTTTTTGTAGGTAAATTATGTTCTGAGATATAACTATAATTTATTGTTTCAAAGAGCCATCTCTGCCAACAATTTCTTAAATGTATTTATTAAATAGTCACTGGTCACCAAGACTTTAATCTGTAAATGTGGGGGTTAGGAGAAAATCAAGTGGGTGACTCTTTTATGATTGAATATCTATTACAGATATATATGTTTCCTAAGAAAACATCTCTAAGATATGTTTTGTTTGAATAATAAGAAAGCATTACTGTAATATTTGACTCAGTTTGTGGTTATATTTACAGTGCATCCTAAATTATTTTCTGGAGAAGAAGAAATGAATTTATTTTAGGATTTCCTCTGCTGTGCAGATTAATGCTGTTAAGATTAATTAGGCACAATTTGTTTTTTCTTGTTTTGTTTTTGATTATTGTAAGAAGTAGATCCCAAAAGAACTTGCTGTGATTTACATCTCCCTATATTTTCCTCAGGAGTTTTATAGTACCCATCCTTCGGTTTAGATCTTTAAACTGTTGGGAGTTTAATTTTGTGTGTGGTGTTAGGGAGTATTCTAATTTCGCTGGCCTTTTCATTGTTTGAGAAAGCTCCACTCTGTCCTCCAGAGTGGCTGTTTGCAATTTGCATTGCCAGCGTCAGTGTGGGAGGGTTCCGTTTTCTCCATACTGTCTCCAGCATTTATCCTTTGTAGGGTTTCTGCCAATGGCCATTCTGACCACTCTATGATGATACCTCAGTGTAGTTTTAGTTTGCATTTCTCTAATATTTAGCAATGTTGACATCTTTCTTTTCATGTGATTTTTTTAAAGGGTGTGAGTGAAACATGTCTCTTGAAATTGGCTTCTTGAACTTCTGCTGTGTATTGGATTTTTTTAAATTGATGACCACGCCTATGACATTTCTTGAGGGCAGGTGAGTTTTACTTACAGCCCTGCAGGCCATGTGAACATTAAATGCCCATCAGCACACCTTTTAAGGGCTTCCCTGGTGGTTCAGATGGCAAAGAATCTGCCTGAAGTGCAGGAGACCTGGGTTCGATCCCCAGGTCGGGAAGATCTCCTGGAGAAGGGACTGTATACCCACTCCAGTATTCTTGCCTGAGAAATTCCATGGACACAGGAGCCTAGCAGTCTACAGTCAATGGGGTTGCAAAGAATCAGACACGACTAAGCCACAATCACTCCTTGAAAGCTGCTGTTACAGGGAACGGCTACAAGATGGCAGCATTTCTTCACGCCCCGATTTTTTTTCCTTTGGTAATTTCATTTTTATTGTTGTTCAGTGGCTAAGATGTGTCTATTCTTTGCAACCCCATGGACTGCAGCACACCAGGCTTCCCTGTCCTTCACTAAATCCAAGAGTTTGCACAAACTCATGTCCATTGAGTTGATGTCATCCAGCCATCTTGCCCCCTTCTCTTCCTACCTCAATCTTCCCCAGCATCAGGGTCTTTTTCAATGAGTCAGCTCTTCAAATCTGGTGCCAAAGTATTGGAGCTTCGGCTTCAGCATCAGTCTTTCCAATGAATATTCAGGGTTGATTTCCTTTAGGATTGACTGGTTTGATCTCTTTGCTGTCCAGTTCCGTTCAGTTCAGTCACTCAGATGTGTCTGATTCTTTGCAACACCATGGACTGCAGCACGCTGGGCTTTCCTGTCCACCACCAAGTCCTGGAGCTTGCTCAAACTCATGTCCATCAAATTCACAATGCCATCCAACCATCTTATCCTCTGTCATACCCTTCTTCTCCTGAAAAGTTAAAATTTTACCTCCTTCTGCCTCTGTAACTCACCTTGCCCCTTGAAAAGTCTGGATCATGTAGTCTCAGAAAGTGGGGACTTGCAGTACTAGGAACTTCAGTTTATCTCACACACACTTTCCTGCTCTTTGCAATCACCCAGCCCCTGCAAACCTGCTTAATCATGCCTGTCCAGGTCAGGCATCCCCTTGCCCATCTTGACCACTGTTTCCATGCGTGTGAAACCCCTTAGTTTAAACCAGCCTATTAACAGCTAGTGTTGCGCACTACAGTCTGTCTATTAAAACTCTGTAATTCCTTTGTTCCGGGCTCAGAGCTTGGAGTGTTAACTCCTCTGGGCCCGCTGGCATAATAAACCTGAGTTCTCCAACTCTCCAAGTGTGGTGCTTGGTTTCTTGAGTACTGGTTTCTGCAACATTTCTGAAGGCCCCAGCGAGATTCCAACCACGCCAGCCCCTTGAGGTGCCAGACTGGTGTCTCGGCTGGGCTGGAGAGAAGGAACCCCGAGACAAAGGAGGAGGCGCGCCACTTGATGGTATTCCGGGTTCTCTTTTGGACTGGCGTTCCGACTCTCCAGATGGCCAAGCCCCAACTGTACTCATTGGAGGGATGGCCACAGGATAAGGTAAGGCCCCAGGGCCAATCCCCAGGCAGGAACCTACCCCAACGGGTGGAAGAGGAGACTGATCACCTCCTTGGGCTCCCAGGAAGGGAGCATCAGATAGGGAGACCTGGGGACTCAGGGTAAGGAAAGCATTGTGATAGCCTCTGATGATTGTGAGTATGTGATTGCTGATTGAACAGAGTGAGAGAAATTTTTCTTTTTGGAAACTGCAAAACCAATTCTTTTTGCATATGCAATTAAAAACAATGAGCTTGTAAAAAGACCTGTCCAGGAGAAAGCTTTAAGTTAATCTTTTCCATGTCCTTGACATACACAGCCAGCTTTGCCTGAGACCTCAGCCTTGGGCAAATTAAAACTTCAAGTGAAGAAAAAAAGGGGTCAAAGATATATTTTATTTTATTTTTGCAAAATGCAGCAAACATTTTAATTTATACATGAGAAAAGGAAGTGTTCAAAAGGATATGCATTTCAAGTTATTGCAGGTTATTTGTGAGAGAATTTCTGCAGGTAAAACATGTTTAAATTTAACCAACAGTAGCATATCAGTGTATTTAAAATCATGGCAAAAATCTCTCTGGTCATGTTGCTCACAACAAATTACTATGATGTTGTATGTTTTAGGGCAAGATGTCAATATAGCATAAATCCCATGGCATTTTGGTTTTCTTCTGGAGATTAAAGCTGTTCCCCACCCCACCCCCCGCCCCCGCACCTTGGGATAAATGCAGCAGCAAAACACAAACCAGTTGATCAAAAAAAGCACTTCTGCCATAACTTCAATAATTTTCAGGACACATCAACCGATAGTAGTTTTGCCATTCCCAGTTCTTTTAAGGGTTACATCTCTGCACTGTTGCCTTAAGTATGTCTCTAAAAGCTTGTTCTCTGTTAAGCCAGTTTACTGACTACAGCCTGGTTGAGAGAATTTAGTTGGTTGGTCCATTTATCCAGTGTAATATATCGGGCACCACCCCTCTTCTGATGATCCAGTTCAAGGAGTTGGTTGACTTGATCAATTTGGCCATGTATAGTGTTATCCAATATGCACCGCACCAGCAAGCTCTCCACATCAGCTATATCTATGTTTAACTCCTTAGAAATAAAGCAATATATATTCTTATGTAAAGCTTAATTAATTTTATAAGCACTTGTGTTCTGATATTTCACAAAAGCTCTTCAATGTGTTCCCTTATGAAAGGATCATCCATGATGTTGCTGTGATTTGTTTTTAGAATCTTTTCAAATTCAATGATGTCATTATTCTGATAGGCACTTACTAAATTCGTCATTGCTAGAATTTCTGGATCATTTTTGTAAGGCTTGGCCTCCTGTGAATCAAATGGATTTATTCCCAATTTCATTAGCGTATTTGCTAAGACTAAATATTTTAAGCAAGTGGTTCATCTTGGACTTCCCAATTCATCATAATTCTTAAAAGCTTCAAAAAAATCATTGTGTGCCTTTTCAAATTCACCTTCTCTCAAGTGCATTTTACCACCACATTCTCTGATAACTTCGATGATCAATGGATGAGGGATGGCAGACTTGATGTGAAGTGACTGTTCATAGAGTGCTTTAAGTTTTTTGTTATTTTTCTGTGCTGTTTATATTTGAATTTCCAAAGCATATATTTCTAATAACTGTGTGCCTTTTTTCAAGTCATCTTCTCCATCATCAGTCTGGCAGGACTGATGTAACTGGCATAAAATTTTTTGAAGTTTTCCATATTCCTCTCATTCTAAATATAATTTTCCCAGCTTTGTGTTTGTCTTAAACTACAGTCTGTCATGCTTCCAGTGTTGTTTCACAGAATTCCTGCAGTAAATCCATCTGACATAAAAAAACCAGAATTCTGCTTAGAAGTAGAGATATAATCAAGAATAGAATTAATGGATTTTTCAGAATAATTTCTTGTGACAGCACTCTGAATATAGGTTAATTGTTGTTTATATCTTTTCATCATTTCTGAAAAGTTTGTCAACTTGAAGTTAATCATTTGTTTCAGTGCTTTAAATCCCCATTCTCCTTTTTCACCTTCAAGTTCCAAAATCTTTTGGAAACTGCTTAATGCTGCTTTTGGGTAATCTTCTTTTAATGCTTTGGAATTCTAGTACTGATTTTCCAAATCCACATTTGGCTCAGAGTTACTATATTCACAGTATTCCAGGTCATAGTCCTCCTCCTCATTGCACGTGAAATCATCCTCCATGTCAGACATCTTGGCTGGGACCCAAGTTCAGTTCAGTTCAGTTCAGTTCAGTAGCTCAGTCGTGTCCGACTCTGTGACCCCATGAATCGCAGCAGGGGGTCACTGTCCATCGCCAGCTCCTGGAGTTCACTCAGACTCACATCCATCGAGTCAGTGATGCCATCCAGCCATCTCATCCTCTATCATCCCCTTCTCCTCCTGCCCCCAATCCCTTCCAGTATCAGAGTCTTTTCCAGTGAGTCAACTCTTTGCATGAGGTGGCCAAAGTCCTGGAGTTTCAGCTTTAGCATCATTCCTTCCAAAGAACACCCAGGACTGATCTCCTTTAGAATGGACTGGTTGGATCTCCTTGCAGTCCAAGGGACTCTCAAGAGTCCTCCAACACCGCAGTTCAAAAGCATCAATTCTTCAGCACTCAGCTTTCTTCACAGTCCAACTCTCACATCCATACATGACTACTGGAAAAACCATAGCCTTGACTAGATGGACCTTTGCTGGGACCCAAAGATATATTTTAAATCTCAAGCAGAAAACTATAAGATCTCAGTCAGTCAGCCTGTCTGGATTTATGTATGTCTCACTATATATCTTTTTTCTGATAATATTGTTGAAGTTGTAAATGAGTTATAATTTAATTGGCCTAAAGAAAAGTAAGCCCTTACAAATCAAACAATTCTAAATACAAAAAAATTAACCTAAATAAATTTCAGATTCAAGTGAACTGGGAAATATTCAATGTTAAATATCTAGTATTAATGTTTGTTTGGTAATCTAATAAGAAAGTAGGATGTATGTTTTTAATAAAGAAAATATAAAAAAATAAAATTACATTTTATAAAGGGAAAAGAAAGTAAATCTGATTTACAGGTAGCTGTTACAGAAAGTGATTAAATGGTTTGTGGAAGGTAGACCCTGAAAAATTTTGTGCATGGTTAGGACTGACTAAATTTAAAATAAATTTAATTAAGTTCACCTAAATGAGTTTAAAGTAAGCTGGTGGAAAAACTTAAATTCTGCAAAAAATAACCACTCATGGTTAGACTTTTACTATCTTGATACCCTTAAAACATGGTGATAGTCTGCTGTTAAATCAGGAAATTAAAAATGGATAAACAACAACTGAAAATCAAAGAGCCAGGGCTATGGGAAATCCAAGATGGCTGCTTGGCTTTTCCCAGTTCTCTGATAGTCCTTATTTTTATTTGATGGGTTAAAGCCTTACATGGCTACATTGTTAATGCCCTCACAATGAGTCCTCCAAAAAAAAGAAAAAATTATGTGTCACTAAGTATTAAGTTCTAGTTTTGTTAATTAAGGTGTGTGCTTATTAACTTCTGAGATAGTTCCTTGTTATGTTACATTGCTAAAAGTTTTAATTAAGTTATTAAAAAGGACACTCTAAGATTGTTTCCAAAGCTTATCTCAGTAACCAGCCTTTAGATAAAGGTCAGATGCTCCATGATGTACAAACAGGAGATTAACACTTGGCTATAATCATTTATAGAAATAGAGGAAAACAACAAAATGGGAAACACTAGAGATCTCTTCAGGAAAATTAGAGATGCCAAGGGAACATTTTATGCAAAGATGGGCTCAATAAAGGACAGAAATGATATGGACCTAACAGAAGCAGAAGATATTAAGAAGAAGTGGCAAGAATATACAGAAGAACTGTACAAAAAAGAGCTTCAATACCAAGATAATGAAAGGTTGTTGTTGAATTATGACACCAGGATTCCTGGCCCCCGGATGAGAAGAATTCAATCCGGGGCCAGAGACGAGGCTTGATCACTCAGAGCTTTTGTGTAACAAAGTTTTATTAAAGTATAAAGGAGATAGAGAAAGCTTCTGACATAGGCATCAGAAGGGGGCAGAAAGAGTACCCCCCTGCTAGTCTTTAGCTGAATGTTATATAGTCATCAGCAGTCTGTTAATGAAAGAAAGGAATGTCTCAAAACTTAGAATGGCACCAGGCCCCTCACCCATAGGATGTATTTTAGGATAATCTTGGCTCCAAATGGTTTATCTTGGGCCCTAAAAGGATTAACTTGAACCTTGAAGAAGGGCAGAGCACCATACAAATAGTGTTATTTACATAGCTTAAGATAAACATTTCCATAAGAAAAGGCAATGGTTAACTTCAGGTGAAACCAGGTGTCATTATGGCAACACAGAATTTTAAGAGAAACCTCCTTTTAAATTTGTATGGAGAAGGAAAAAATATCGCTAGTTTGTTTCCTCCTGCTGCTTAAGAGAGAATGTTATATAGTCATCAGCAGTCTGTTAATGAAAGAAAGGAATGTCTCAAAACTTAGAATGGCACCAGGCCCCTCACCCATAGGATGTATTTTGGGATAATCTTGGCTCCAAATGGTTTATCTTGGGCCCTAAAAGGATTAACTTGAACCTTGAAGAAGGGCAGAGCACCATACAAATAGTGTTATTTACATAGCTTAAGATAAACATTTCCATAAGAAAAGGCAATGGTTAACTTCAGGTGAAACCAGGTGTCATTAAGGCAACACAGAATTTTAAGAGAAACCTCCTTTTAAATTTGTATGGAGAAGGGAAAAATATCGCTAGTTTGTTTCCTCCTGCTGCTTTAAGAGAGATAAAATGTCTGACACTTGCAGGCTATTTCCTCCGTTTGGAGACCCCTGGCCTTCCTGCCTGTTACCCTCTCAGTATCTCTAATTTTCTTGAAGAGATCTCTAGTCTTTCCCATTCTATTGTTTTCTTCTATTTCTTTAAAATTGATCACTGAGGAAGGCTTTCTCATCTCTCCTTGCTATACTTTGGAACTCTGCATTCAAACAGATATATCTTTCCTTTGCTCCTTTGCCTTTAGCGTCTCTTCTTTTCTCAGCTATTTTTAAGGCCTCCTCAGAGAGCCATTTTGCCTTTTTGCATTTCTTTTTCTTGGGGATGGTCTTCATCACTGCTTCTTCTACAATGTCACAAACCTTCATCCATAGTTCTTCAGACACTCTGTCTGTCAGATCTAATCCCTTGAATCTATTTGTCACTTCCACTGTGTAATTGTAAGGGGTTTAATTTATGTCATACCTGAATGGTCTAATGGTTTCCCTACTTTCTTCAATTTAAGTCTGAATTTGGCAATAAGAATTCATGGTCTGAGCTACAATCAGCTCCTGGTATAGACCGACTGTATAGAGCTTCTCCATCTTTGGCTGCAAAGAATATATCATTCTAATTTTGGTATTGACCATCTGGTGATGACATGTGTAGAGTCCTTGTGTTGTTGGAAGAGGATGTTTGCTATGACCAGTATGTTCTCTTGATAAAACTCTGTTAGCCTTTGCCTTGCTTCATTTTGTACTCCAAGGCCAAATTTGCCTGTTACTCCAGGTATCTCTTGACTTCCTACTTTTGCTTTCCAGTCCCTTGTGATGAAAAGGACATCTTTTTTTTTTTTTTTTTGTAGTGTTGGTTCTAGAAGTTCTTGTAGGCCTTCACGAAAGTGAAAGTGAAAGTGAGGTCTCTCAGTCATGTCTGACTCTTTGCGACCCCATAGACTGTGGCCTACCAGGCTCCTCTGTCCATGGGATTTTCCAGGCAATAGTACTGGAGTGGATTGCCATTTCCTTCTCCAGGGGATCCTCCCAATCCAGGCCTCAAACCCAGGTCTCCCGCATTGTAGACTGACGCTTTACTGTCTGAGCCACCAGGGAAGTCCAATAGAACCGTTCAGCTTCTTTAGCATTACTAGTTGGGGTATAGACTTGGATTACTGTGAAGGATTATATAATAACAATGTATCCTGCTCAAGGGCATGTTTCTCCTTCTTAAGAGCCTTCTGACTAAGCCTGTCTTCTTAAAATGTATATTGTGGGAGTGGGTCTGGTAAGACCTTTACAACCTTGAGACACTCTTATGATTTACTGTTAATAATCAATTGAAAAAGTATGTAACTCCCTTGCTGGGACTAGTGAGGGGGCACTCTCCATCCCCCTTCTGATGTCTATGTCAGAAGCTTTCTCTGTCTGTTTCACTGTAATAAATTTTCTGCCACATGAAGTCCTGAGTGTCTGGAACTTTGTCCCTGATCCTGAAGCTAAATCCTCTTGTTTGGAGATCATAAATCACTATTCCATTTTTACAAATTTTGATTTCACAAACTCTGATTGTGACACACTAAATTGATTTCATAATCCAATAATGTATTGAGACTCAGTTTGAAAAGCACCATTATAGGTCACAGATACATAAAGTCACATCCAAGCTAATGTTCACATCCCGTGAGAATCACAGAAGGGTTTATCGGGTGTGTGACATTGAGTTACACTTTGAAAAATGGACAGGATTTCAATACTGGACGTGCAAGTGGAAGTAACAGTAGGGGCCAAGGTGCGGGGTCTGGCAAGCCCAGCCTGTGCTCAGGAAGAAGAGAAGACGAGATTCAACTAGAGTGAAGGGTTCCCATGGTGGGGAGGTCACAGATGAGGCCACAGATGAGCTGGAAAGAAGGCTGAGACACAGATTGGATCCCTGGGTCATAACCCCCAGAGGAGAAAATGGCAACCACTCCAGTATTCTTACCTGGAGAATCCCATGGAGGGAGGCGCCTGGCAAGTGTCCATGGGTTTGCAAAGAGTCAGGTAGGACTTAGCAACTGAGCACATACCCAAGGACTCAATTTTGGAAATATATACATAAATATAAACAGTTGTTGTTGTTCAGTCGCTAATATAAACACATTCTAATGAATAGTCTTCATTGCCTGACAGCCATAATAGATTTTAAAAAGGAGATGGTATGTTTATGGAACACCTCCTATATACCGGGCCTTTTTTTAGCACCAGGTGTACAGAGATAATTGCCCCAATGAGAAGCTCACATTTTAGTGGGAGAAGAAAACACAAAAACATTAACCCACTAAAGGATTCTGCTTATCTTATGTGTGTTGTATCTGTACCACCCATCTTCTGCCTGGTGGTGGTGGTGGTGGTTTAGTCACTAAGTCGGTTCTGGCTGGTATGTAGTTGATTTTCATTAAGTATATTCAGAATGATTTAGTGCTAGGGTAGAGTAAGAAGTATTCAGGTAGCAGGCAGAATGTAGGGCTAATGCTCCCTGGAGGAAGGAGTCCTGGAATGTTTCAACAGAGGGGGATATTTTAATAGAACTAATAGTCGTAAAGATGAAAACAACAATAGTGAGTTTCTCAGGTAAGGAAGGTGTATGACTGTTAGCATAACTGATGCTGTCTTGGGCCCCTAGGGGTCCTCTTGTTTTTCCACTGACCTGACCTAGGACTGTACAGTCCATTGAATCACTTCTCTGTTGCCAAGTACTTTGTAGTTCATAGGTATTGTTTGATAATCACTGGGCCCATGACATTAGTAACCCATTAATAAATCTTGACTTAGGAATGCATGTCCTATTTTGAGCACCTACCCCATATCCTAGTTTAAAAATAAAATTGTCCCATTGGCCGCTTGGCCATGTGGAGTGCAGTTGTGAAAGCTTCTGGATTGTTTTTCTCCCAGTCCCACCCTATGAGTAAGTACCATGTATTAATAATAAACTGAAGCATGATTATATGGAGCTGCCTGTCTTGCTTTCCTGTCTCAAGATGCCATCTCAGTTTGATGGGCACTTTTTGTTCCCTCTGTCCTCCAACAAAAAGGGAGGGGAGGGAAGAGTTAGGGGGCTTCCCAGTTGGCTTAGTGGTAAAGAATCCACTTGCCAATGCAAGAGATGTAGGAGAGGGAGGTTTGATCCTTGGGTTGGGAAGATCCCCTGGAGAAAGGAATGGCTACCCACTCCAGTATTCTTGCCTGGGAAATTCTATGGACAGAGGAGGCTGGTGGGCTACAGTCCATGGGGTCACACAGAGTCGGATATGACTTAGTGACTGAGCATACACACAAAGACTCAATTTTAGAAATATATACATAAATATAAACAGACATAGTCTAATTATTAGTCTTCATTGCCTGACAGCCACAACAGATTTTAAAAATGGGATGTTATATTTATACTTAACACCTCCTATATATCTGGCCTTTGTTAGCACCAGGTGTTCTGGAAAGACACCGGGTCTGGCTGCTCACAACTCAAAGCCAATAAACAAGCCAGGATGGTGGAAAGAAAAGCATGCTTTATTTCAGATGCTGGCACCTGGATGTTGAGGGGTATTCGTCTGTCCAAAGGTTGACCCCTCCTCCCCCCATAGGTAGGAGATTTTATAGACAGAAAGAGGGGACTACATACAGAAGCAGCACAGTTTGCTCTGACAGTCATCTTCAAATTGGCCATGTGATAGTCTGACCAGCGTCTCTTGATTGTTTCAGGTATAGTTAATCTTCAGTTCCGGGGTCTGTTCCTATTTGTTTAAGGCCAATTCTCGGAATTGTGGCAGCTCATGTTGGGGGTACAGCCTGGTCGTCGTGTAGTTAACTTCTCCACCTGGAGTTTCAGTATCTATAAGACAGTTCACAGGATATGGCTCAGAATATTATCCATAGTCCTTGAGAAGGAATTAAAAGTCCTTCACTATGCTTAATGACTACATTATTATTATTAGGCATCCTTTGACTGTTTTCCTTTGCTTTTGCATTTCTCACTTCTCAGTTTAAACTTATTCTTTGACTAAAGTTCTCTGCAGACAAAAGGCAGGCAGAAGATATTGGGTAGGCGGTAGGGATCAAGGATCTAAGGCTCCTGCTCTGTTTCACAGGTATACAAAGATACCTGCCGCTTTTGAGAAGCTCACATTTTAGTGGAAGAAGAAAGCACAAAAACATTAACCCACGAGAGTATTCTGCTTATCTTATTTGTGTTGCATCTATACCACCGATCTTCTGCCTGGTATGTAGTTGATTTTCAATAAGTATATTCAGAATGATTTAGTGCTGGGGTAGAGTAAGAAGTCTTTGGGTAGCAGGCAGAATGTATGATGCTGCCTGGAGGAAGGAGTCCTGGAATGCTTCAACAGAGAAGGATATTGTAATGGAACTAAGTCATAACGATAAAAACAACAACAGTAATGAGTTTCTCAGGTAAGGAAGGTATATGACTGTTAGCATAACTGATGCTATCTTGGACCCCTAGGGGGTCCTCTTGTTTTTCCACTGACCTGACCCAGGATTGTACAGTCCACTGAATCACTTCTCTGTTGCCAGGAGCTTTATAGTTAATAAGTATCATTTAATAATCCTTAAGGTCTTGTAGCCTTTATGCTCTGCTGATCCTCAAACAATGACAACCTTTTGCTGACGTATTCCAGGAAAGTAGTTACTCCTCATAAATCTAGACTTAGGAACACAGGTCCTATTTTGAGCACCTAACTTAATACCCTGCTTTAAAAGTATAATTGTCCCAATACCCTGCTTTAATAATATAATTGTCCCAATGCCTCCTGGATGGTGTGGAATTCAGTCACCTATGCTTCTGGACCATTGCCCAATCTCAGTTTGTAAGTTGTTTTTCAGCCACTCAGTAGTGTCTAATTCTTTGCAACCCCATGAATTGCAGCATGCCAGGCTTCCCTGTCCTTCATTATCTCTTGGAGTTTGCTCGAACTCATGTCCAACCATTTTATCCTCTGTTGTTCCCTTCTCCTCCTGTCCTCAATATTTCCCAGCATCAGATTCTTTTCCAACGAGTCGGCTGTTCCCGTCAGGTGGCCAGAGTATTGGAGCTTCAGCTTCAGCATCAGTCCTTCCAGTGAATATTCAGGGTTGATTTCCTTTAGGATTGACTGCTTTGATTTCCTTGTTGTCCAAGGGACTCTCAAGGGTCTTCATCAGCACCACAGTTCTAAAGCATCAGTTGTTAGGCTCTCACCCTTTTTTATGGTCCATTTCTCACATCCATACATGACTACTGGAAAAACCATAGCTTTGACCATATGGACTTTTGTCAGCAAAGTGATGTCTCTGCTTTTTAATATGCTGTCTCAGTTCATCATAGCTTTTCTTCCAAGGAGCAAGCATCTTTTAATTTCATGGCTGCAGTCACTGTTCATACTGAATTTGGAGCCCAGGAAAGTAAACTCTGTCATTGTTTCCACATTTTCCCCATCTATGTGCCATAAAGTGATGGGACAGGATGTCATGATGTTAGTTTTTTGAATGTTGAGTTTTAAGCCAGCTGTCTTCTTTAATAGCTGTTTTAATGTCCAGTTTTAATAGCTGTCCTCTTTTCGTCAAGAGGCTCTTTTGTTTCTCTTCACTTTCTGCCAAGAGGGTGGTGTCATCTGTACATTTGAGGTTACTGATATTTCTCCTGGAAATTTTGACTCCAGCTTGAGCTTCATCTGCTGGGCATTTTGCATGATATAGCCTGCATATACATTAAAGAAGCAGGGTGACAATATACAGCCTTGATGTACTCCTTTCCCAATTTGGAACTAGTCTGTTGTTCTATGTCCAGTTCTAACTATTGCTTCTTGACCTGCATACGGATATCAAAGGAGGCAGGAGAGGTGGTCCAGTATTCCTATCACTTGAAGAATTTTCCACAGTTTGTTGTGATCCTCACAATCAAAGGCTTTAACATAGTCAATGAAGCAGAAGTAGTTTTTTTTCTGGAATTCCCTTGCTTTCTCTATGATCAGTGGATGTTGGCAGTTTAATTTCTGGTTCCTCTGCCTTTTCTAAATCCAGCTTGTACATCTGGAAGTCTTGGTTCACATACTGTTGAAGCCTAGCTTGAAGGATTTTGAGCATTACCTTGCTAGCATGTGAAATGCACACAATTGTGTGGCAGTTTGAACACTCTTTGGCAATGCCCTTCTTTGGGACTGGAATAAAAACTGACCTTTTCCCATCCTGTGGCCACTGCTGTGTTTTCAAAATTTGCTGGCATATTGGGTTCCAATAGAGTTCTGCCAAGAGAATGCACTAGTCATAGCAAACACCCTCTTCCAACAACACAAGAGAAGAGTCTACACATGGACATCACCAGATGGTCAACTCTGAAATCAGATTGATTATATTCTTTGCAGCCAAAGATGGAGTAGCTCTATACAGTCAGCAAAACCAAGATCAGGAGCTGACTGTGGTTCGGATCATGAACTCCTTATTGCCAAATTCTGACTGAAATTGAAGAAAGTGGAGAAAACCGCTAGACCATTCAGGTATGACCTAAATCAAATCCCTTATGACTATACAGTGGAAGTGAGAAATAGATTTAAGGGACTAGATCTGATAGATAGAGTGCCTGATAAACTATGGATGGAGGTTCCTGACATTGTACAGGAGACAGGAATCAAGACATCCCCAAGAAAAAGAAATACAAAAAAGCGAAATGGCTGTCTGAGGAGGCCTTACCAATAGCTGTGAAAAGATGGGAAGCGAAAAGCAAAGGAGAAAAGGAAAGATATACCCATTTGAATGCAGAGTTCCAAAGAATAGCAAGGAGAAATAAGAAAGCCTTCCTCAGCGATCAGTGCAAAGAAATAGAGGAAAACAATAGAATGGGAAAGACTAGAGATCTCATCAAGAAAATTAGAGATACCAAGGAAATATTTCATGCAAAGATGGGCACAATAAAGGACAGAAATGGTAGGGACCTAACAGAAGCAGAAGATGTTAAGAAGAGGTGGCAAGAATACACAGAAGAACTGTACAAAAAAGATCTTCATGACAGATAATCACGATGGTGTGATCATTCACCTAGAGCCAGACATCCTGGAATGTGAAGTCAAGTGGGCCTTAGAAAGCATCACTATGAACAAAGCTGGCGGAGGTGACGGAATTCCAGTTGAGCTATTTCAAATCCTAAAAGATGATGCTGTGAAAGTGCTCCACTTAATATGCCAGCAAATCTGGAAAACTCAGCAGTGGCCACAAGATTGGAAAAGGGCAGTTTTCATTCCAATCCCAAGGAAAGGCAATGCCTAAGAATGCTCTAACTACCGCACAATTGTACTCATCTCACACGCTAGTAAAATAATGCTTAAAATACTCCAACCCAGGCTTCAACAATATGTGAACCATGAACTTGCAGATATTCAAGCTGGTTTTAGAGAAAGCAGAGGAACCAGAGATCAAATTGCCAACATCCACTGGATCATGGAAAAAGCAAGAGAGTTCCAGAAAAACATCTGCTTCTGCTTTATTGACTATGACAAAGTCTTTGTGTGGATCACAATAAACTGTGGAAAATTCTGAAAGAGATGGGAATACCAGACCACCTGACCTGCCTCTTGAGATACCTGTATGCAAGTCAGGAAGTGACAGTTAGAACTGGACATGGAACAACAGACTGGTTCCAAATAGGAAAAGGAGTACGTCAAGGCTGTATAATGTCACCCTGCTTATTTAACTTCTATGCAGAGTACATCATGAGAAACGCTGGGCTGGAGGAAGCACAAACTGGAATCAAGATTGCCAGGAGAAATATCAATAACCTCAGATATGCAGATGACACCACCCTTATGGCAGAAAGTGAAGAAGAACTAAAGAGCCTCTTGATGAAAGTGAAAGAGGAGAGTGAAAAAGTTGGCTGAAAGCTCAACATTCAGAAAACAAAGATTGTGGCATCTGGTCCCATCACTTCATGGCAAATAGATGGGGAAACAGTGGAAACAGTAACTGACTTTATTTTTTGGGGCTCCAAGATCACTGCAGATGGTGACTGCAGCCTTGAAATTAAAAGATGCTTACTCCTTGGAAGGAAAGTTATCACCAAACTAGACAGCATATTCAAAAGCAGAGACATTACTTTGCCAACAAAGGTGCATCTAGTCAAGGCTATGGTTTTTCCAGTAGTCATGTATGGATGTGAGAGTTGAACTACAAAGAAAGCTGAATGCCGGAGAATCAATGCTTTTGAACTGTGGTGTTGGAGAAGACTCTTGAGAGTCCCTTGGACTGCAAGGAGATCCAACCAGTCCATTCTAAAGGAGATCAGTCCTGGGTGTTCATTGGAAGGACTGATGTTGAAGCTGAAACTCCCATACTTTGGCCGCCTGATGCAAAGAACTGACTCATTTGAAAAGACTCTGATGCTGGATCACCGACTCAATGGGCATGGGTTTGGGTGGACTCCAGGAGTTGGTGATGGACAGGGAGGCCTGGCATGCTGCAGTTCATGGGGTCACAAAGAGTCGGACACGACTGATTGACTGAACTGAACTGAGTGCCAAAGTTTAACAGCATCAACTTTTGTTATTTCAAATAGCTCAGGTGGAATTCCATTACCTCCCCTAGCTTTGTTCATAGTAATGCTGAAAGTAAACTGAAACATGATTATATGGAGCTACCTGTCTTTCTTTCCTTCTCAAGATGCCATTTCATTTTGATGGGCACTTTTTGTTCCTTCTGTCCTCCAACAAAAAGGGAGGGGTGGGAGAAGTTTGGGGAGCTTCCCAGGTGGCTCCTTTGTAAAGAATCTGCCTGCCAATGCAGGAGACGTAGGAGACGCAGATTAGATCCCTAGGTCCCTTGGGGAAGAAAATAGCCAACTTCTTCGTATTTTTGTCTGGAAAATCCCATAGACCAGTGGAGCTTTGTGGGCTATATATTGTCCATGGGATTGCAAAAAATCAGACAGGACTGAGCTTCTGAGCAGGTAGAAACAGGAGGAGTTAATTTCAGGCAGTTCAGGGAAAACAAAAGCTTGAAAAAGAATATTGAGAGAGTGGATGGGAGGTAAGCATGGAAAGAAAAGTCTCCTATTCAAATAAAAAGCACATATGATACAGATACATATTAGCATCTATACAGAAATCAGTTGGCTATTGTGGTAGTGTGAAATGTTCAGTGAATTTACATGAATAAATAAATAGCAGTAAACGCTGCTCAGTTGTGTCCGACTCTCTGCAACCCCATGGACTGTAGCCTGCCAGGTTCCTCTGTCCATGGGATTGTCCAGGCAAGAATACTGGAGTGGGTTGCCATTTCCTTCTCCAGGAGATCTTCCCAACCCAGGGATCAAACCCAGGTCTCCCGCACAGACGCTTTACCATCTGAGCCACCAGGGAAGTCTTTACATGAATAGGATTTTATAAAAGAGGATCATTTCCAAGCTGGAGATTTGAATGGAAGGAAATTGTTTTAGATGGAGGCACTACGATATGGCAGTGAGGTGCTGGCTCTTAGATCTAACAAATCTTTATTCAAAGTCTGGCCCTATCACTAACTTGTGGGTCTTTAGGCAAAGTACCTAATCTCCTTCAGACCTAAGTTCCTAATATACAAAATTAAGATCATAGTTCTTGCCTCACAAATTTATTGTGAGGATTAATTCATATTTATAACATTTTACATATGGTGTTTGAGACGTAATAAGAATTCCATTAATGTTGTCAGTTACTCTAAGTGAATAGCAGGGACCCGGTAGGCAAGACTGGAGTGTGTATGTTGGGAGCAATTCCTGAGTAAATGTGACAGGGGTGCTATGGTAGATTCTCTTTGTAAAATGCATTCCTATTTTGGGAGTCCTAAACTAAAACAGGGCCTTTTCCTTAAACACGTTCGTTCTTGGGTGCTTTCGTATTTCTTCTTTTTTTTCCTCTATTTTCCCATGAAGGCAGGTACATTGAACCCAACCCAGTATAAGGCAAGTTTGCTTTAAGAAACTTGTCTGCTGTAGAACAAGGAGAAAAGAGATAGGTCAAATTGTAGTGGGATGACTTCTAGTCCTGGAATAAAGACATCTTTGTCTTGTGATGCTATGCTGTTCTGTGACTCTAGCTCCTGCGAAACGAGAGAGAGATGAAATCTTAGAATAAAAGTTTTCAAATGCAATTAATTGTTCATTAGTATCCAGGAGTGGCAGATATATGAAGTTTTTCTTTTTAGGGCAGGTCAAAGATGAGATTTGATTATACTTCTAAGAGTGTTATTTGCTTCTTGAAATTTCCTCTGGTATCTTTAAGAATGCGTTGCCCAGAGAAGCATAAGAGGCATTGTCTAACCAAGAGAAGGTGCACTCCTCTGAATATATAGAGGCAAGAAACAGGAGCAGCAGTGGAGAAAGTCAGACCCAGCCTGCACAATGAAGAAGCAGAGTAAGAAGGAGGCAGCCCCACACTGTGAGCTAAGTAAGTAGCCAGCAATGAGCATATAATATCCCAGGGACTCTACCCACCAGAGCAGACCTGGAACACGACAAGGAGACTCCAGCCATTTTATTTTCTAGTTGCAGTAGAAGTTCCCAAAGGAAAGGTTCTGTTCCGGAGGGACTTCATCAAGCCTTTCTGAAACACCCCATATGTGTTGCAGAGAGATTCTCAGAACTAATTTGTGCATTTTCTTTTCTCCCTAGGAGAAATTCGGTATGGAAACCAGCCTGTATCGGATCACTGATGATGCTCAGATCAGTTTTTTTTTGGTCCCTGAATTTGTTTGTACTTTACTTGGATTTTCCTTTTTGCAGTTTACTCTCCTTTTCTCTTCTCTTGGACTCTTTTATCAACTAATAAAAATTTCTCCTAGCAGTTTTTACACGAAGAAAGATGTTGGAGGGTTTTATGCTTTTCTTCTCTAGGTCTATGACTTGGTTAGATAAGCTTGGTTACCTTTAAGGAAAGCGGTTATGGGGGCGATGTGGGGGCCGGGAGGGAGAGGGGTCTAAGAATGTTTCTGGCAGCTCTAAAGGACATTGTAGAAAATTAGGGTGGTTAGTCAGACTATTTTCTCCTTTCTGAAGCACCACTAGCCTGGTCGTCATCTTCAGAGAAAGACTCTGGGGTGTGCGATTGAAACTGGGAATGGAGCGGGACTGCTTTTGGGTAGGTGGAAAATAAAGTTTGGGAGAAGAAGCGAGGCAGCTGAGTAGGAGGGAGGAAAACAATTCAATGCCGAGACTTGGGAGTAGGGCACCTGATGCAGTCGAACTGGCTGCATTAGCTGATGCTTCGCGGTTCCTCCCTGGTGTGGGGTGCTCTTGGTGGGGCAGCAGATACTATGATGTGGCTCTGGGGGCGGGAGGTGGAGCTGGAACTCTCATAGAGCCGTGTCTCAGAAGCAATGATCTTGTCATTTAGGGCCTAACGAAGCCACGGCGAACTACAGCAGGAAACGTACTCGTCGGCAGGTTGCTAGCGGGGTGGGAGACGCCACAACACAGCGTGGGTTGGACGAGCTCCCGCACTAGCTCAGCCGCAGACAGCTCCCGCCCAGGCCTCCGTGGCCCCGCCCCCAGCCAGCCTGGAGTGGGCGGAGACTCGGGGTCCGTAGTCCGCCTGCCACGCGCGTTGGCCGCTACGGCGAATATGGAGAGTCCAGCCAATAGGAACGTGCGGCTGCGATCCTGTCGGCCAATCGCGGGGCGTGTAGGGGGTAGGCTGGCGTGGCGCTGGCTCCGGGGATATGGAGCCGCTGGAGCGGGGACCGATTGTCAGGTGGTTGCGGAGCCGGTGAGGTGGGGAGCGGGCCAGGTCAGGGGTCACGCGGGCGCCCCGCTTTCCCGGGCTCCGGGCGGCTCGAGGGCCAGCCTGGAGCAGGCGCCGCGGCCAGTATTTGGCGTGCGGGGCGCCAGGCGGGTTGCGAGGGGCGGCGCGGGCCGGGAGGGCCTGGACGCGGGTTCCAGATGGAGCCGCATTCTTCCAAGGAAGAGCGAGAGGAGGGCGCCGGGTGGGGGGCGGGAAGGGAAGGCCGGAGGTCGCAGGGGCCTGGCCCCTTCCCCGCCGCGGCCTAAAGAGACCTCAGGAGAAAATGGCTGAACCCTGGGCGGACCTGCCGCGGTCCCGGGACCCGTGGTCGAAGGTTTGCCGACCCCGCTTCACGCCGCGGGAGAGGCCGACGGACGCGGGCGAGGTCCCCTCCGCCTCCTCCTTATCTTCGGAGCCCTGATGCCCCGTCGGCTCCCTGGGCCTCCCGCCGCCGCACTTCAGCGAAAGAATTCATTTCACTACAGGCGACATCCAAGAGGCGCCTCTTCGCGTGAAGGGCCTGGACAGAGCGCTGAGTCCTGGCGTGGAGATCGGTTTTAGGGCGGTTTGTGCAGCCTCCAGGCTCAGGAGCTTTTGTAGGGGCGTTGTCGCACGCCGTGTGTGAGAAGGGAGGCTGGCTGCTCGACATCTGTCCGGTTTCAGAGGTTCCTGCTCTTACAGCTGTGTTTACTTTTGGATGTTCTGTTTTTGGTTTTTGTTTGTTTTGTTTTCAATTGGTTTCCCCCAGTTCTCTTCATATATCAGACTATTTCAAAGAGCATCATTGAAGAAGTTGGGTAACCTGGACTTGAGTTTTCCTGTGTGTAAAGTGAAGATATCCTCATACCGTCCGCTGCTTTCAAAAGAAGTGTGATAGAGTTAAGGGAATGTGACACCTTTTAAAGTGAAAATCAAAAGCAAAAATTCTATGGAATGCGAGGCAAGAGGAGACAGGTTTCCAGAAATTTTTGCTGGCCGTAGCTCTGAATATTGCTGCAACTAGGGGACCTGGTGTTGCTCCCTTGATTCCCGTGGAATCTGAACCCCAACTAGTCTTGGTTCTGTAAACCTTTGAGCAAGATTCTTAGCCTCTTTGTTGCTTTGTTTCCACATACTTAAAATGGGGCTTGATAATATCAATCTTAAAGAGCTGATGGTGAGTATTGAATTAAAACACATAAAGTGCTCAGAACATTTCCTAGCATGTAGGAGTTCTTGTTATTATCTTTTCCCTAAAAGGTTCCACAATAAAGGAATTCTGATCCCCTGAACCTATTGCTCGTGAACCCTTAGGCCTGTTTTTCATCCTTGTCATTCATTACCTGAGGGTATAGTATGATTACCTGTGACAATAGACTTTCTGCTGAGTTTATTTTATCATTAACTAAGACTATATGGAAAACTCCAGCTATGCAGTACTGGGTCTGTCCATGATAGCTATGTTGGGTAAATGAAAACTTCTTTGACTGTTTAGTTTTTTAGTGGATAATATTTCATTTATAGTCTTGGCCTAGGCCAGGTTTTTTCTTTTTTCTGAAGTCAATGCCCCAAAGACCATGATTGCAGCATACTTGGTTCCTCCTGTTTCCAGGATGGCTGTGGAACTTGGGTGGAGAATTTTTGGGCAGCCTGGCTGTACTTGTTAGTGAATGGGGAAGCTGTACATACATCTTACTCTACTGTTAGAAAATTAGCAGTGATCCCTTGGAATGTACACAGAGATACTAAGCAGCTTTGGTTGATTTTTTCCTTTTTAAACCTTTACTTATTTTGTTTATTATTTATTTGGGTGCATCGAGTCTCAGCTGTGATGCCCTCACGTCTCTCTGTGGTGCTGGCTGAGTAGTTGCCTCTCTGCATGTGGGATCTTAGTTCCCCAACCGGGGATCAAACCTGCATCCCCTGTGTTGGAAAGTGGACTCTTCAAACCACTGGACCACCAGGGAAGTCCTTGGTTCAGTTTTGACTCAGTGAAGTGACGAGGTTACATACTGGTATTTACAAAGCAGCATCTTTTCTAATATTTGACTTTTAATGCTAAGAGCTTGGGTGGGTGCTGTGAAATCAAATATATCTTTATCCCCTATTTCCTTATTGTGTATATAAACAGAAATGTCTGCTGACAGACTTATGCTGTTTATGTGAGCTTAAAAGTTTCTCTCAGGTTCTCTTGCTACTACTTGGAAGGCTCTAATGAAAGACTTCTGTCTTGAGGTTCTCTCCTTCCAAAAAGCTGCTATTTATATAGGTAGCAGAATTGGGACCTAATCGCAAAATGAGAAACTTTGAGTTTACAAAAAAGAACATCATTTAGTGCATTATGTGCTGGCCTGATTTGACTGAAGTATATATGGTGTAAATTTTACTAGATGAATTAAGATTTTTAGCTGGAGTTTCAATATCAAAGTCTCCAAATGAATAGAATGAATATACAGAAAAGTAGAAAGATACAGTAGATTTGAAAAGCACTGTAAAAGCAATTCAAGATAATTAAGATTTATATAATTTTCACACAACAGTAGGATACAAATTCTATTCAAGCTCCCATAGGCTGTAAACTAGGAGACACTGGAGCATATCCAGGAACATAAAACTGTGCAAAAATTTCATGATCTAAAGGTATTTAAATCATACAGAGTCTGTTCTCTTATCAGTGTGGAATCATGTTAGAAATCAATATTGAAAGATAGTTGCAAATAACCCACATGTTTTCAAGTGCAATGTGACATTTACCAAGAGAAATCTTCGACTTAGCCTTTGAAAGTCTCAATAAAGTTAGACTGAAAAAAACAGAGGAAGTGATTGCAGAGAAAAAAGCATTTAAATGAGAAATTAGTATCAAAGTTAAAAATTAATATTAAATATACTTTAAACAAAATCCCATGTATTTGGAAATTAAATGTCCACTTTCAAATGATGGGTATACCTGAGAAGCCTTAACAAGGAAAATTAGAAAATATTTGTAATAGAATAAAAATGAAAAGACTGTTTGCTAAGATTTGTTGCATGAAGCTGAAGCCGCTCAAGGCAGTTAAATACAGTGTGGAATCTTGAATAAGGTATATAAAAACAAATAATGGACTCGCATATAATTTTGTGAAATCTGACTCAATGTTCTGATGAGAAAGTTGGAATCTAGGGAGTTCCCTTTTGGCCTAGTGGTTAAGATTCAGTGCTTTCACTGTCAGGCTGGGGTTCCATCCTTGTTCTGGGAACTAAGATCCTACAAGCTGCATGGCGCAGCAAAAAAAAAAGTTGGAATCTAGAATCCATCTTCTCTCTTGCACAGAGATTTCACAGAAAAGATCAGACTTATTGTGTTTTATTAACTCTGTAAGTAATTATGAGACTAATCATTTAGAATACTAATAGTAAACTTTTATTTAAATTTTAATTTATTAAAAATTTTGTCTTGAGATACTTTTGTTTAAAATTATTTTGCAGGCACCTTTTCATACTTCATACTTGGAGAAAAAGCACACTACTGTCTCAATTGTTTACTTTTTAAAGATAAACTTTCAAGGCCTGTCGTGACTAGGAGTTTTCCTCAATTGTATTGAAGACTTCTGTGCCTTCTGAAACAGGATATCAGTCATCACAATAAAAATAATCTGTAATAATTGAATTGGTTCCTCATGAGTAGGTCAGAAATGAGAAACTTTTGATAATAATAACAATATTAATAATAATGTTCTTTTAAAAATAACTGCCCTTAACACTTCTGGACACTTCTATTTTATTTATTTAATTAATTTATTTTTTGGCAGGGGAGTTCCTGTGTTTTCTAAATTAGCATGAGGTGCTATGTTTTACATTCCAGAAGATACCCCGCCACACCCCTACCCTCACCACCGGCTTCTGAGCAAATTGAAACCTGAGCTCACTTGAGTTGTTTGTTGGATCAAAAAGAGTTATAGATTCTATCCTTAAAAACCCATCAAAATGAGGGGAAGTCAGTCTTTTAAATATTTGGATTAATCTGGAGGCAAAGGCAGAGATTGAGTGATTGCCTGCAGGCCTCTCTGTGGAGGCTGATTAAAACCCACTTCCCAGAAATACTTTTTACTTCAGTTTGGTTTTGAATTCTTGCCACCAAAATCATGATTAAAACTTTTACATTTTTTTCTGTTAAACATCTCTTAATCATATTCTGAAAACTGCGATTATTTTCAAGGTTATCTAATTCAGTAGAACAATTATTCATTTCATATAGTAAGGGTTCAGTCATACAGAGTCACAGAATGCTTGTTTTGAACTTGTTTTTATTTGTTCTTGCTAATTCATCTCCCTCTCGTCTCTCCTTTCCAGAATCCTGTTCTGTGATTTCAGACACTCAGGTATCCTCCATAGTATTGGGTCCTGCACCTTCTGTTCAGATACCTGTTCCAGATGGTAATTGATTGCTTTGTGCTATTGACTCATTTTTATTTGGAATTAGGCTTAAGCCAGTAAAAGTTTACCATATTGTCCTTCTTGTCCTCTGTTCCATCAAAAATTTTCTGCATTTCCTATCCCCCAGGACTTCCCTGTAGCTCAGTTGGTAAAGAATCCACCTGCAGTGCAGGAGACCACCTGCAACACAGGAGACCCAGGTTCAATTCCTGGGTTAGGAAGATGCCCTGGAGAAGGAAATGGCAACCCACTCTAGTATTCTTGCCTGGGAAATCCATGGACAGAGGAGCCTGGTGGGCTACAGTCTATGGGGTTGCAAGAGTCGGACTAAAGCACCATTGTCCCCCAACCAACAATATCATGGAGATCTGCTCCATTCAGGGGTCACCACCTGGTGCCTTAGGCTGTAAATGAAATGGATTTATAACCACAGAGACCTCCCTCATAGCTTATTTCCGGTTCTGAGATGAGCTAAGATTAGCTTCAAGTCTGATTTATTGCAGCAGTAGTGCTTACCTAGGGCTTCCCTGGTGGCTCAGATGGTAAAGAATCTGCCTGCAGTATGGGAGACCTGGGTTTGATCCCTGGGTTGGGAAGATCCCCTGGAGAAGGAAATGCAGCCCACTCCAGTATTCTTGCTTGGAGAATTCCATGGGCAGAGGAGTCTGGCAGGCTACAGTCCATGGGGTCACAGAAAGTCGGACACGACTGAGCGACTAACACTTTGAGTACTCGTAAAGGCAGTCTAACTTGCAGCCTGGCATAAAACCTCTAGGGTGGTTAGGCTGCTTCAGATGAGAATGCAGCAGGAAAATTCTGAACTAGCTCCTTATAGAGTATTTAATGAGACTGTGCTTTGACTAATTCTTCCTGATTCTAAATTTCTCCTTTAGAATTTCCATTCCTTTTCTGTAAATTTCCTCCTCGGTTCAGTAACACTTAAGGTAAAGTGTGTCAGTTCCCTATAGAAAGAAAACTGCAAAGGTATCTTGGTAACCCTGAGATTAGAGCTTTGTGGTTAAAAATAACCATTTGATGGCTACACACTCTGAGTTTCCTAACTTGCTTGTTGGTTAGCCCTTTTCTCGCAGACCCTCTGTCTCCCTGCATTTAAAATTAGCAGCAAAACGCAGGAGGAGGGGAAACACTGAGGATTAGTCTGCCATGAGCCCTCCTGTCACTCGGGTGATGCTACCCTCCTCCCCAAGCTCTTCACTGCAGGTCTTAGACAAATGGCAAAGGGTTCCTGTTTGGTGGTTTCCTTGCAGCTTCAGAGTTTAGCCTGAAATGTGGCAGGATTTTCCAAGTTACCAATTTTGGGGGCAGCCTGATGGAGATATAATGTCCAGGGATGATCCTTTGAGTAAATCCTACCAAATAATGGATGGAGGTTGGAGAGGGGATTGTCCCATTAGCCTGACTATTTCCTTCTAAAAGTTAAGATTTTAGTTTATCAATGAGGCTAGTTTGGAGATGTTATATATTGAGCCCTAGACATCAGTGATTTTAGAAGAAAATGAAATGATTCTAAAAATTGGCAAATGATAATAGAAGTGTGAAAGTAAGGGGAAACCACTTGTGAGATTAATGTTGAAAACTGATGTAGAGCTGAGTGACCGGGGAAGAGGGCTGAGAGGGAGCTTTATCACCATAACCATTTTTGTATTTCTCAAATTTTCAGCCATGTGAATGTATTGCCTATTCAAAACTTAATTTATTAACTATAAATAAAAATGAAATAAATTGAGATAGTCAGGTCAGTCTTACGTGTTTAGGTATTAAAAGATTTAATTTCAGCATTTCTAAGATGATTATTAATATTAGAGTATTTTGTTAATTTTAACTCATTTTGTCTCAAATCTGTTAACTCAGAAGATGCTTTTGGAGACCATGGGGACTCTGCCAGTCTTGGTGCCATCAACCCTGCCTACAGTAATTCCTCAATTCCTCAGTCCTCCGGGGGCCTCTCAGAGGAGCCCTTCACCACCTACCTGGATGCGAATCATGCTGTTCCTGAGGAGAAGGTTAGTGACAGGTGCTTGGAGGAAAACAATATTGTCTAGGGAAAACCTATGAATTCAAAGTCTGCTGGACAACTCAAAACCAACAACCTCAGAGATTGGCAGGCAATCTCTGAAACAAATTTTTTGTTTGTAGTCAGAGTAAACAGAAACTGTTAAGGAAACTAAGGTCCTTGAAAAACAGTTGCCAAGTTGTACTAGTGAGTATTTTTTGATCCCGAGACGGTGAATTTCAGGTTCCCTTTTTACGGTGCCTTTTGTCCCATTTGGATAGTACTGATATTCTTGCTGGGGTTTTAGAATGAAAGGCTGTTGGAAAGGGCAAGTAAGAGAAGGGTTGGACTCTTATTTGGACAGAGAGTTGACCAGCTTATTGATAAGCAGTGGATAAGATGGCAGTTAAACTTGGACACAGCCATGTCCAACTTCGGAAATCCTTTGTTTATGAAACTGATATTGTTGCTTTTTATGTGATAAAATAGTTAGATCAGCAGTTTGGAGGTGATAATTTTTTTATTTCTCCAAGAGACACTTTATTATTATTATTTTTTAACTTTTTATTCTGTATTGGACTATAGTCAATTAACAACGTTGTGATAGTTTCAGGTGGCAGCAAAGGGAGTCAGCCGTACATATGCATGTGTATCCGTTCTCCCCCGAAGGTGATGATCATTTTGCTTTGTTTTCCTCTCTCGTACAGTACTCTTGTTTTAGCTTTCGTAAACTCTGGGTCTTCACAGGACCAGGACTTCTTATGAGTGTTGTGGATCCAGGAAACATTGAATGTGATTTGCAGTCTGGAGCACTGGCGGGATTTAAGGTGAACATAGAGTCCTCCCCCTTTCCTTTGAAACGCACGCAGCACACCACAGCCTTTTCCTCTGCTCTGCCTGCTGGATATCAGCCTTGGTGGCTACATGCTGATACTTCATTGGCTCTGACACTTAGGTGAAAAGTACTTTTCCATCTGTTTTTAAATTTTATTTTGTCATGAAGTTGGTTTTGAATTTTATTTTAGCCAGTTAGTTTCCTTGAACAAAAGTGAAACGGCAAATGGGAAAAACTAAGACTCGGAAAGGTGCAAGGTGACCTAGCAAGTTCCATGCAGAATGTGATAGAGAACTCAGGTCATTGGATCCGTGAACAGGGCGCTTTCCTGAGTGTACTGTTTCCCATTCCCATTGCCAAACAACCAAACCAAAACTTCCAGTTGTCTCATTTTGTTCTTCTCTAGCTGCTCTGGGTTCTTCTGTTGGCCACCATTGTCGGGGTCCTGCTCCAAACGCTTGCAGCTAGGCTGGGAGTGGTCACCGGGCTTGATCTTGCGGAAGTGTGTTACCGTCAGTATCCTAGGGTGAGCAGCGTTTGTCTGTTACTCACAGGTAACTGTGTGTCTGGCCACCTGTGCTGTCCCCGCGCCTCCCCCTGCCCCCATATGGAAATAGTGGACAAAGAGGGGATCTGTGTCCCTGAGGACTGGCAATCCCAGGGAACTCTGTAGCTTCTCTTGCTGCTAAACCATGTTTCTGCATTCCTTCAAAATCTAACATGAGTCTCACATTTACCAGAAAGTTTCCTTAGACGTTTCTGTGTGAGTAAACACTTACCTTTTACTATGCCTTTTGGCACCAAGCAGGGCCCAGTCCACAAAGGGGTGGGCGTGTTCTCTATAGCTTTTTTTTCATTCATCCATATTACTCCATTACTTTGCATTATTCATATTTTCTTTTTTGTTTGTCTTTGCTGTCAATCTGAAGTGAGTTTTTTTTCTTTTACTAGGGCATTTTTGGCAGGATCTTTGAATTTGTTAATGATGCTTTTTCATTTTACCTTGACCCTGGAGTTTACACTGTTCTGCATAATTTCTTTCTGGATGTTTAGGTCTTTCTTGTTCCTGCTTAAGTCAGGAATGGATAGACGCAGGGTCTGGAAGATAGCTTTAAACTGACTTGATCTTTAGTTAAGTATCTACCTCCAGCTTTTTCTTAATCTCCTTTACTGGCTGTGAGAGAGTCATCTTTACCTGCCTTTTGTTTGTTTGTTTTTATATGCGTCTCAAAAAAAAAAAACAAAAACCTTGATAATTTATAGTTTGTTTAGCTTCTCTTTCTTCATATACCTCAGCTGTTGTTTTTTTGTGACTTTTTTTTCAGTAGTAGGTACATGGAGTGGTCCCCCGATCGCCCCCTGCCTCAGTGAGCTGGCACTACTAAATTTCTTTCTGTTTAATTATTTGACGAGATTATCTTCCAGATTTTGTTATTGGACACCCAGTTCCAACACTTTGCCCTGAGTCCCTTAGCATATCTGTCTTTTTTCACTTGCTTATGCATTATTATATTAAGGATGACTCCAGCCTGTTCATGTTTATTTTGTCTCTTCAGCTGTGGTCAGGATAGATTTTTTTTCTGTAGTATTTCTGTTCTCTCCTGAACAATATTTTGACCATTTTAGCATCCTCATTTCCCCCTAAGAATTTCAGGATTATTTTTAGGCAAAAAAAATTAAGTGGAAATAATGAATGGAAATTCCATTTTTCTGTCAAGTGAAATGGAAGGAGAAGAAATTGGCATCAGCTGCTACCCTGACCCTGACTCACAGGCTGTACCATAAAGAGCAGCCTGGCCCTCTCCATCTAGGGGCCAAAGCTGAGTTCTGGTCCTTCATCTCTAGACCTAAGGTTTAATAAAGGACTCTTTATGGATCATTGCCAAAATGTGAATTCTCAACTATGGGGGAAGTTCTTAGAAATGATTAATTAGAACCGTATCTTTCTGCTGTTTGGTGTTTAGGTTCCACGAATCCTTCTGTGGCTGATGGTGGAGTTGGCTATCATTGGTGTAGATATGCAAGAAGTTATTGGCTCAGCTATTGCCATCAGTCTCCTGTCTGCAGGAAGGTGAGAGGTTTTTCTTCTAGAAAGTAATCAATGTTTTGTGAGATTTCAAAACAAGTATCAAAACAAAAGTCCTTCCCAGGTGGCTTAGTGGTAAAGAATCCACCTGTGAAGCAGTAGGTACAAGTTTGATTCCTCGACTGGGAAGATTTCTTGCCGAAGGAAATTGCACCCCACTCCAGTATTTTTTCTTGGGATATCCTATGGATAGAGGAGCCCGGTGGACTACAATCCATGGAGTTGGAAAAGAGTTGCACACGACTTAGAGACTAAGCAACAACATAAAAAGAAAAACACAAGTCATTTTCAATTTCCAAGATTCACTCAAGTATTATTTTCTCTGTAGAACCTTTCTGAAACTACCTTCCTTTCTCCTGGCAGAGGTAGGCTCTATATCTTTCATGTTCTCATGTTGGATAATACATACCTGTGTTATCCAGTATGTGGCAGTGTGTTTTATAATTAATTTGTATGTCAGTTTATCCCAAGTGAGGTCATTGAGAGATAAGACCAATGCTTTTCAGTTTTGTGTCCTGAATGTCTGAAATACTAGACAAAGTTTGAATGAATGTATTGTTTCACTTTGACAAAGCTAGACAGTGTGTTAAAAAAGAAAGACATTACTTTAGTGACAGAGGTCCTTATAGTCAAGGCTATGGTCTTTCCAGTAGTCATGTATGGATGTGAGAGCTGGAACAAAAAGAAGGCTGAGCGCTGAAGAATTGCTGCTTTTGAACTATGGTACTGGAGAAGACTCATGAGCCCCTTAGACAGCAAACAGATCAAACCAGTCAATCTTAAGGAAATCAACCCTGAAGACTCATTGGAAAGACTGATGTTAAGGCTGAGCTCTAATACTTTGGTCACCTGATGCAAATAGCTAGACTCATTGGTAAAAGACCCTGATGCTGGGAAAGATTTATGGCAGAAGGAGAAGAGGGTGACAGAGGACGAGATGGTTGGATGGCATCACTGATTCAGTAGGCATGAACTTGGGCAAACTCAGGGAGATGAGATGGTGAGGCACAGGGAAGCCTGGCGTGCTGCAGTCCATGGGATCTCAAAGAGTTGAACACAACTTGATGACTGAACAGCAACAATGAATTGTTTCATTTAGTGCTATGATCCTAAACTACCCAGGGTCTGGCCTGCTTACCATGGATCCATTTTCCCAAGTCCTTGCTCCTGCAAGTGTCAGATATCTGGAGAACTGTTGGGGAAAGGGTCATTCTCAAATGTTTCTTTTCTTCCCTTAAATCTCTGTTTTTCATCTCTGACCTAGGATTCCACTATGGGGTGGAGTTCTCATCACCATTGCGGATACACTTGCATTTCTGTTCTTGGACAACTATGGTAAGGAGCATGGGAATGGAGGGGTCAGTCAGAAGAGCTGCTTTCCATCATGTGATTTACGGGGAAATCTGCCTTCTGTGGACTCACTGCTACATTTTCCCGTTCAGGTTTGCGAAAGCTAGAAGCATTTTTTGGTTTTATCTTCACTGTTATGGCCCTCACATTTGGCTATGAGGTGAGTATTACAGGCTATTCATTAACTTTATTTTTTTTATTAGCTTTTTAAAACAAGATTTTTGTTCTTTTATTATAAGAGACAGTAGGTTTTAACAAAAAGCCAAATTCAACCTTATGCCAATTTTAAAGGAATGAATTGTAGCAAAGACTAGCGTCCAGAGAAGGCCTGCAGGGACTCTTAGTTCAATTGATTAGAATTTCTGGAACTTTCCAAACTAATCTCCCAGGTTGGCCATCCCAATAACAGAGCAGCCTTGGAGAGAGTTAGGAAAGGGGTTGCAGGGTTATTCTTGGCTGTTACCTAAATGGATCTGTTTTTGCTCATCCTGGTTGACAGTAATTGTAGCTTGGACTGTCTCTGTATTGTAGCAATGAACTATAGGGGATACAGGGCCTGTTTCCTGGTTTGTGCCCCAGCCCCAACACTCCACTGGGTTAAAACTAACTCTACCATTATATGTAGTGAACTGAAACCCAGCACCTTTCTATGTCCAATCATTGTAAACTGACTTCTCTTTATTGCCCCAGCTAATAAGCTTTTAACAATACATCTGCCCTGAGTAGATGATATACCTTGGTCTAAGGCTTCCAAGGGAAATGCTGAACCAGGAAAAAAGTGTGTATGAGAAGTGTTTTTGAGTGAGTCTCAGCAGATGCTAGTGGCATGCATAAGTGATTTTTATATACATGGTGAGCACAGAAGCATGGTTAGTGTGGGTAATCAAGGATTGACTGTATTCTAAGATGTGTCTGACAGGAGTTATTGTGGCACTAATGTCAATAAGGCCCTTAGCAGCTGTTTTATTACTGTAGAATATTAATTGTATTCTCTACACATCTATTTTGTTTATATATTATACAATATGAAATGTCTGGACACTCCAGTCCTAAATTCTCTGAACTGTGCTGCTTGGGTTTTTTGGGTGGTTCTGTGTTCCTCATTTCCTATGTAGTTGTTGATGAAGGGGTTTAAGGAATAAAGGATGCAGTGTCTCTAGTACTGTGTTACTCCCTAGTCTCATGTTCCAGTAAAGGCTAGTAGCTGTTCTGTTTGTGTGTAGTATGTTACAGTGAAACCCAGCCAGACCCAAATCCTCAAAGGCATGTTCCTGCCATCCTGTTCAGACTGTCATACCCCACAGATCATGCAGGCTGTGGCCATTGTGGGTGCCATTATCATGCCACACAACATATACCTGCATTCTGCCTTGGTCAAGGTGAGCAAAACCTTTCTTATCTCAGTGGCCTGTGTAGTTCATGGGACCTTTTCCTTTAATTGCAAGGGACACACACTTAGTTTACAACTGTTAGAGCCCTGAAGGAGCACGGTGTTTTTCGGCTGCCTCCACACAGTTGGACTCTGTTTTTATCACAAAGGTGACCAGAGATAACAGACCCCATAGAGAAGAGACTAAAGTCCCTCCTAAAAATACTGAAGGTGTACCATGTTTCCCAACTTTAAATCTCAGAAGCCTGAATGGGCTCCTAGTGGTCAGAGGAAAAAGCCCAACCTGGCTTTTACCAGTCTGTCCAACACAATCATTAGCTGGGAGATTTCAGAGACTTTTGTCATTAAGGTTGTCTCCCGCTTAGGTCTGAAATCAGGTTGTTTTTGTAGGTCAGTGGTTCTTCCAGCCACAGTAACTGAGGTCTCAGAAGTCACTTGGTCACTTTTTCCAGTTTGGGGATGTGTGATATCATCACAGGGTCATGACTTCTTCCTCAGTGAACCAGGTTGTAAGCGGAATCTCGCACATTTCATGTGATCAGTTGTTTGCCATTGAGGATTTTCAGTGGACTCCATACTCATGAATATTGCAAGTAACTTGTTCCAACAGTTTAAAAAAAATGACTGTTGCTGTTACCTCTCTAGTCCAGACATATAGACCGAGCCAAAAGGCAGGAAGTTCGCGAAGCCAATAAGTACTTCTTCATTGACTGCTGCATCGCTCTCTTTGTTTCCTTTATCATCAACACGTGTGTCATCTCAGTGTTTGCTGAAGCATTTTTTGAGAAAACCAATGAGCAGGTGGTAAGTAAGCCAGGGACCTGGGTAGTAGTGAATGTGAAGGTAAAGAGAAAAGCTGATTGGGGCAGGAAAACATGACAGTGACTTAGAGCTCAGGGGAAATAGATCTCAGTGCTGCCCACTAAATCATTGCTTCAGTTGTGGTTTACACTCTGGGGCTGTGGTGCAGCTCAGCCCATCCTTCCCGGCTTTTGACTGGGAAGGGAGTTTTCCTCGGACAGAGGTTGCCTCTTGCTGTTGTTAGTGGCTTCACATGTGTTGACTCTTTCTCATCCCCTTTCCCTTCCTGTTTGCCAGCTACCGGCTGCTTGCCAGTCCTACTGGTGATGACAGGTTGGGAGGAATCAACACACAGAAAACAGAATCTGTGGCTAGACAGGCTGTTTTGTCACTTCGAACTCTCTGTCCTCTTGACTCCTGATTGCCAGTCTAGTTTTGATGACTCCTTTGTTTCCCGTCATAGGACCTCTGACGCCCGTCTCTGCTTTGACTAAGGGCTCCCTCTTCTGGGTGTCCTCTCACGTTTGCAGCCAGTCTCTGCTCTCATCAGAACCCACGTCCAGTTTCTTGCCTTCAGCATCTGTCTCTCAGATAACCTGTGTGTGAGCTGTAGGAGAGGTCTTCTTAATCTGAGTCCTGACCTCAAAATTAAAAGTTGTTCCTAAACTACTTTGGTTCCAGGTTGTGGTCTGTAAAAACAACAGCAGTCCCCACACTCACCTTTTCCCAGACGATAACTCAACACTGGCTGTGGACATCTACAAAGGGGTAAACCTCTTCAGATTTCTGATCTTTGCCCCTGAATCAAGATTCTTAGCATAGTATCTGGTCTTTTCTGAGGGTTCACTTCAGAGCTCAGCATATCTTCTCTGGATTGTTGAATGTTGTTATTCAGAGGTCCCATGCCAGACAAGCCTTTTGGATTATGGAAGGAAATATAAGATCAGCTGAAAAGATGAATTGTATCCGTGATTCTTAAACTTGTGTTGATAGCATTTTGTGTTATAGGCATTAATTGGCATCAAAGAAAGTGTTCTTAGTAAAGTCGTCTTTTATTTTTATATTTGTTCTCCTTCCCAACCCCTCAGCCTTGTGGCTGGAGACTTTATTTATTTATTTAGGCCATGCTGTGTGGCATATGGGATCTAGTTCCCTGTCCAGGGATCATGCCATGCCCCCTGCATTCATTGCATGAAGTCTTAACCACTGGACTACCAGGAATGTCCAAGGAAAGTGGTCTTTATTGGGACCTCTCTGTCCCTTTTATGCCAGTTACATTGTGAACCTCCAAGAGTAGAATAAATAGTATGCAGCATCTCCAGAATTCATTTGCGCTTTGTCTCCATTTCTATTACCATCTTCCAGAATACTGTATTAAGGAATATAATTTGGGAAATGTATTGTAGACTTTTTAGTCAACATATGAGTTGAGGATAAAGGCTTTAGGAGCCTAGAGAAGAGAAGGGACTAGGCTGAGGAGGAATGGGGGCCCATCCAGCAGAATTTAGGTTGAAAGCCTCTAGAATGAGGTCAGGACCCGAGTCTAGCTCCTGGGACAGTGCCAGCACAGCGCTTGGTAGAGGTGGGTGCGTAGCCAGGAATGGGGAGAAGTGACATCAAGGATATGTTTGGGGTGTTGTCTCAGGTGATCTCTCTCCTTTGCCTCTCCAGGGTGTTGTGCTGGGGTGTTACTTCGGGCCTGCCGCTCTCTACATCTGGGCGGTGGGGATCCTGGCTGCGGGGCAGAGCTCCACCATGACAGGAACCTATTCTGGCCAGTTTGTCATGGAGGTACGTGCTGCTGTGACTGGGATAGACGAGAAGAAGAGGACATTGCCCTTTTGTCCCTTCTTAATTCTGTGCCTCTAAGGTCTTCCCGAACCTCCCCAGACCTTTTTCTGTTTCCTCTTCCAGACATTCATCCTCCTTCTGCATTTTCTTCCAGGGATTCCTGAACCTAAAGTGGTCACGCTTTGCCCGAGTGAGTCTGACCCGCTCTATTGCCATCATCCCCGCTCTGCTTGTGGCCGTCTTCCAAGACGTGGAGCATCTAACAGGGTTGAATGACATCCTGAATGTTCTTCAGAGCTTGCAAGTGAGGAGGGAGCTGGGGAAATAAACATCCCGTTGAGTCAGGAGGCATTCTGTATTGCCCTTAGGTACCAAGCCTAGTGTGGGCATGGGGAAAATTCAGAGGGAGAGACACAGTCTTGGTCTACAGTGAACGCATATGAAATCTCTGGCATCTCAAAAGCTTTTAGAAATGACTTTTTTTTTTTTTCCTAAGCCTGTTGAATGGGAATTATAAGCTGTAATTACACAAAGAACACAATGTTATTGTTTGTTAATCCAAGCAAACATTAAATAATGTTGGTTTTATAGACGTTAAGAAAATTCGGCAGATACAAATTCTGTTAAGACACTATGAGCATAACTGATGCTAGGTTCATGTTACAGATTTCCATATAACCTCCAGCATGTTGTGATGACAGGAATAATTTCTCACAGAGTAGGTGAGGCAGGGTCTGTGGTTCTGTTTTGCCAAGAGTGCTGCTCTCTGGGGTTTTACAGGAACCCTCCATAGCCTTGTCTGATCTTAGTTTTCTCTTTTCTAGCTTCCCTTTGCTCTCATACCCATCCTAACATATACGAGCTTGCGACCAGTCATGAGCGAATTTGCCAATGGACTGTGAGTGTGTTTCTTTTAGTTCCCAAAGATGGGGGGCGGGGGGAGGGTATCTTCATCAAACAGGCCAGTTAGAAAATCAGTTATAGGGAAACTATATGCTTTAAGAAGTGATTGCTAGAGCTGCCCCTTCAATCTATGACTTAGAATAGAGACTACTAGGGACTTCCCTGAAACTAAGGTCTCACATACCACAGAGAATCGCCAAAAATTAAGAACAAATAAGCACAACATTGTATATCGACTCTACTTCAATTTTTAAAAAGTTAAAAAAAAATGAAGATAGAGATTGTGTATGTAACAAAAGAGGGAAAGCACATTTTTTGTTCTAATACCTTTTCTATACATCTTTAAAGGGCATGCATATTTGAAATGACTTGTTTCATCTCTAGGGACTCAAGACTTTTTGCAGTTTTAGGGCTTGTTCCATTTTTAGGGAATTAAATAATAGGGATTATTTGATAGTGTTATTTTTCCTCTTTCTCCGTGTGTGTGTGTGTGCGCCACTCAGTCGTGTCTGATTCTTTGTGACCCAGTGTAATTTGTGACCATGGAGTTCTTCTCCAGGCAAGAATACTGGAGTGGGTAGCCATTCCCTTCTCCATGGGATCTTCGTGACCCAGGGATCGAGCCCAGGTCTCCTGCACTGCAGGCAGATTCTTAGCTGACTGAACCACAAGGGAAGGCTTTCTTTCTCCCTAACATTGGGTAACTTTGACCCTTTTAACCTAATCTGGGACATAAGATCTACTTTTAAGTTTATTTTGAAATGCTGCTTATTCCTGCCTAAGGAGATACAGTGTCTTTTTCCATCTGTGGACAGGGTGGACTATTCCACCAATAATTGTGCTGATTCTTTTCACAGAGGCTTGAGGATCGTGGGCGGTATCGTGGTCCTTATCATCTGTTCCATCAACATGTACTTTGTCGTGGTTTATGTGCAGGATCTAGGGCATATGATATTGTACGTGGTGGCTGCAGTGGTCAGCGTAGCTTATCTGAGCTTTGTGTTTTACTTGGTAAGTCCAGTTGGAAGGGGCAGAGGTGGTCAAGGGGGGCTAACACTCAGAAGAGAAAGGACCCACAAGAGCACATAGCTGTCTATCTTCAGGTTATTGACACAATTTACATGAAATCATTAAACCAGCTGTGACTAAAGAATATTTTTAGCCATAAATTTTCCCTTGGTTACTAAGTGGTGTCATTTTTCTGTCATTCCATCTGATTTCCATTCCTAATACTTCCTAACAAGAGAGTGTAGTATGTTTGAAAAACTCAAAGAAGATCAGCTGTGTAGAAAATAGAGAGTGGTAAAAGATGGGGTTGGAGAAGGGAGCTGTGTCGTGTGATTTCAGATCTTTGGAGGGCAGCACATGTGTATTCACAGCCCTGCCCAGCTCTACTGCTTAATAGCTGTCCAATGTTGAAATTAGTAAATAGTGATATTCTCGCTTTGAATTATTCTAGAATTATTAAAAATGATGGTTATAAAACATAGCTCTGTAAAAAAGGAATGCAGAATTATGTATACCTAGATAATCAAAAAATTATCAAAAGTCTAGAGTAAATTATGTAAAAATGGTAAGAGTAGATGCCTTAGGATGGTGGGATTATGGATATATTCTTTCTCTATTTTCCAGATCTATAATGTTACTTATATCAGTGAAAAGCAGTGATAGCTACAACACATCCACCTCCCTGTTCTACACAGGTTTCTCTAAAAAACACAGGGTTCAGGATTAGGGACAGCAGAATTTATAATGTATCTGCTACAGAGAATGGCAAGGCTGGAGGGTGGAAACCCCCTGCTCATCTGTCTAACACTGACCTAGTTCCCATGCCTGGAGAAGGCAGTGGCACCCCACTCCAGTACTCTTGCCTGGAAAATCCCGTGGATGGAGGAGCCTGGTGGGCTGCAGTCCATGGGTTCGGTAAGAGTGGGACACAATTGAGCGACTTCACTTTCACTTTTTACTTTCATGCATCGGAGAAGGAAATGGCACCCCACTCCAGTACTCTTGCCTGGTGAATCCCATGGACGGAGGACCCTGGTGGGCTGCAGTCCATGGGTTTGGTAAGAGTCGGACATGACTGAGCGACTTCACTTTCACTCTTCACTTTCATGCATTGGAGAAGGAAATGGCAACCCACTCCAGTATTCTTGTCTGGAGAATCCCAGGGATGGGGGAGCCTGGTGGGCTGCCTTCTATGGGGTCGCACAGAGTCAGACACACTGATGCGACTTAGCAGCAGTAGTTCCCATGCCAGTATCTGCCACAGGGTAGGTAGTTGATTGGGAAAACATTTTAGTAAATATTGAAAAATTATGACTTGAATAGATATATCTCTTCTTTTTTCCTCCTGAATGAACCTTTCTATGGGGTCGCACAGAGTCAGACACACTGATGCGACTTAGCAGCAGTAGTTCCCATGCCAGTATCTGCCACAGGGTAGGTAGTTGATTGGGAAAACATTTTAGTAAATATTGAAAAATTATGACTTGAATAGATATATCTCTTCTTTTTTCCTCCTGAATGAACCATGGGCATACTAAGATTATGATGAGCCTGTAATATAGGGACTTACTCCAAGGAAACCCAAGTAACTGAGTATGGTCTTGACAGAAATTGTTTTAAAAATTCGCAGCAAGGCATTCCCTGGTGGTATAGTCTTTACGATTTCGAGCTTTCACTTCAAAGTCCCAGACAGACAGACAGACAGACAGACACACACACACACACACACACACACCTGTCTTTCACTTCAAAGTCCCAGACAGACAGATAGACACACACACAGACACACACAGACACACACAGACACACACACACACACACACACACACACACA
>SJYT01033214.1:226391-263098 GCA_006410635.1 Cephalophus harveyi
CACACACACACACACACACACACACACACACACACACACACACACACACACACACACACACACACACACACACACACACACACACACACCCCTATTGTTTAATCAGGAGACTATTGCGATTTTATTAGTCAGTCATTCCCCGTAGTGTAAGGAATGTGATAAGCCTGAAAAAAGGTGGTATTCTTGGAACTCTCCCGATCAGATAAAAGAAGCAAACGCAAAGCAGTAGGAACAAAGGGAACTGAGTATGGAAATTAGTACAACAAAGAAGCTTGCATCTGAGCAGTGTAATGTGGGCGGCGCAGGGGGTAAGGGCTCTTCACAGAGTTCGGTGAGTGATGACTGTATTATCTCTTTCAGGGTTGGCAATGTTTCATTGCACTGGGCATGTCCTTCCTGGACTCTGGACACACACGGTAAGCATCTCTGAAGTCCTGCTGAACGAAGATGCTATCCATGGCTAAACTAAGTAAACACTGTCTGCAGGTACCATCAGACAGTGCTTCTATGGTTTACTGTGTGAACATAGTCAGACGTATGTGTTGCACAGACTGCATTAAGGACTCAACTGTTTGTTGGAAAAGACTTTGTTGCATATGTTTGAAAGATGGCATTATTTCTCTTTCTGAACTCTAACCTGGGAACTGGATTAGGTAGGATCCTTGACAATTTGACATCTGCTTCTCTCAAACAACACTGAACTCTTTTGCTGCCCAAGGGCCAGCTTCTTTTATCTTTTTGAGGCATAATCCTCTATGTAAGATTGTGAGAAAGACTGACTATATGTTAAAAAAACATATTTAGATAATTCAATAAATTTTTTATAATACAAAGTACAGAATACGTGTGCAAGTTTAGTTTATCAAATGACAGTGCATTTAAAAGGCTGAGAAATAGTTTCCTTATGCATACCCTTTGAATAATTGTTTTTTCTTTACATCTGTTTAATGGCTTATCCTCTTTAGTAGAATCAAGGGAAAGCAGTTTGTGTTGTTCATAGCTATACTCCCAAAACCTAAAGTAGTGTCTTAGTTCAGTTCAGTTCAGTTGCTCAGTCGTGTCCAACTCTTTGCGACCCCATGGACTGCAGCATGCCGGGTTTCCTTGTCCATCACCAACTCCTGGAGCTTACCCAAGCTCATGTCCATCGAGGTGGTGATGCCATCCAACCATCTCATCTCTTCTCCTCCTGCCTTCAATCTTTCCCAGCATCAGGGTCTTTTCCAGTGAGTCAGCTCTTCGCATCAGGTGGCCGAAGTATTGGAGTTTCAGCTTCAGCATCAGTCCTTCCAATAAATACGCAGGGTTCATTTCCTTTAGGATTGAGTGGTTTGATTTCTTTGCAATCCAAGGGACTCTCAAGAGTCTCCTCCAACACCACAGTTCAAAAGCATCAATCCTTCAGTGCTCGGTCTCTTTATGGTCTCACATCCATAATAACTACTGGAAAAACCCTAGCTTTGACTATATGGACCTTTGTTGGCAAAGTAATATCTCTGCTTTTTAATATGCTGTCATAGCTTTTTTCCCAAGGAGCAAATGTCTTTTAATTTCAATTTTATTTTAAATTAAATTAAATTTATTTAAATTATAATAATATTTGATTTTATTTTCAATTTAATTTTAATTAAGTAGTGCCTGAGATATAGTAAGTGCTCAGTAAAGTGTTTATTGCATAAAAGGTTAGCGAAGATTTTTGACTGCTACATATGGGCAATGAACTTAGAAATGTGAACAATAATATATTTGAAAAGTGTCACACTGGAATGTTCTTCCACTTAGAAAACCTTAAACCTGTTCTCATTTTTCAACAAGTTTATGAACCTATCTCTGATGGATGGAGGTGTCAGTGCCATTGAAGGATACGAGAAGCGATTGTTCCACTTTGCTCTCTCTCCATACTCCAGCGTGACTACGACTTTGATTGTTGTAAAGAGTTTGTTTCAGGATTCCTCAAAATCTACTACTCTTGGTTTCAAAGCCATTGTGCAAGTTTAGTGTCGAAACCTACTAGTGTGGGAGGGTCTCCTCTAGAGGCGTGGCTCAGCAGTGGCTCACTGCAGGGACTGGGCACTGGCACCAGCAGTCCTCTGGATTATTTTAATTATATAATGATAAATGTAAATATAATAATATTATATAATAAATATAATAAAATTTTAATTATAAAAGATTAAATCTCAACTAGGGTGGCTTGATCCATATTAATATAAAATCATGAGATAATCTACCCCTATCAGGTTCAGGATTCTTTTAATTTATTTTCACTTTAAATTTCTCAGTGGCAGTTAAGAGGGACAAGAAAGCATAAAAAAGATGATATATGGACAGATGGTAAAACTCACTTGTAGGTGATGGTAACTAATATGTTAGAAAATCACTGGAACAAATTTCTGCAGAGATTAAAGAGTTTATCAAAATTTTCTCTGGAGTCCTGATTTTAATAATTCTCATATTAGCACAGAGCTCTCCTGATGGTATTTCTTCTTGAACACTAGAGTTGGGAAACCTTCCCCTTCCTCCTCCAGGAGGGTAGTGATAGAAAAAGATGGTAGCATTTATGAACTGATGTTCTCAAGAGACTTTGGGGTGAGGTGAAAAAACTTGAAAGAAGAGGAGCCATCTGTTTTATTCCTGAAAAACACCTTCTACCAGAATCGTCGTGTTTTTCTGAAGCATGACCCAGACGACTTGCCAGGCAATCTCAGGAGCTCTGGATGTAAGCGTTGGAAAGCCCGCTCCCTCTCAGCGAGTCCTTTGGTGTCACTGGTTGCCAAGTTCTCTCTGCAGGGTTGCACTGGGCTGCCTCTCTTCAGCCATTCCCTCAGAGGGAAAAACTTGGAGACCAGATGGTGGAGCTCTGGAGTCAGAGGAAACGGGTCCCTTCAGCATGGGGCCGCTGCTCTTCAGCCACTTCTGACATTTTCACTTGTGGAGCCTGAGACCATGTGATTATCTCAAACCAAGTCACATTGTCTGGTGGAGATAAATAACCAGGTCTTTTACAGCCACTGACTTGGTGAGAACAGTAATGGGAATGCAATTGAAGGACTTTTTATTTTTGGTGTAATTCCTGTTGATTGATATTCTCTGTTCACCTGAGCCCCTAAAGGCATTCATTGTTTCCAATACTATGCACATAGTCAAAAGCGCAGACTGAATGGACTGTTTTATATCTCATTACGAGTAAACTGGGGGCTTCTCTGATGGCTCAGATGGTAAAAAATCCATCTGCAGTGCAGGAGACCCAGATTTGATCCCAGGGTTGGGAAGATCTCCTGGAGAAAGGAATGGCAACCTACTCCAGTATTCTTGCCTGGAGAATCCCATTGTTGGGGGAGCCTGGCGGGCTACAGTCCTTGGGGTCGCAGAGTTGGGTATGACTGAGTACCTAACACTAACTCACTAACTAAGGGTAAATTGATGTGTTCCACTGACCATACTTTTACCTCAACACCTCCAGTGACATAACACAGAATCATGAGAGGAAAATTCCCTAGCCATTATTCCTCACATCCCTTTCTTTCCCTAATATCATTCCCTAAACTGGTTACAAGGGCACTCTGAAAATAACTGGGGACGGACATCTTAAGTTCTTGTCTGGCCTCAGCAGGTGAGGGCCATGTTGACAAAGTTCTTTGTAAAGACAGCACACTAACATTTACTTTTCTCCAGAGTCTAGGTAGGTCTGGTCGGTCTCAGATTTACAGATGTTTCAAAACCCAGGTAAAAGCTGCTAGTTTTCTTTTAAAAGTTATGTATATGACTTGCAATGATGGAAAATTTCTTCCCAGTTAAGCTGCAGTTGATACCACTATATGTGTAGTATTTTACAGTGTTAACACTCCCATGCTATATTCCATCAGATGCTTTTCACGTGTAAAGTGTACTTTCTGTTCAGCCAGTACTTTGGCTACAGTAAACAGCATTTAAAATTGAAATCTTACAGCGCCAGCATATGCACTCTGTGTGGAGTGAAATAACTGCTGCTGCAGCATACTGGGAATTAACAGGCACGGGGAAGAGCTGCCGTTTGGCTCCTGTGAGGTCCTGTTAGTGGTTTTGGGAGTTGTTAAAATGAGCTTTTAGTGACATTTAACAATATGTACACTTAGTTTGTAATTTAAAAGTTTTTTTTTTTCTTTTTTCAATTTGGTTTCCTGGGTATTTTTTTAACCTTGAAAATACTCTGTTAATGGGTCTCAACAAGTTTGAAATACTGAAACATCAACTACCACCTGGAGAACATATTAGACCCACACTGTTAGTGATTTTTCTCTTTATAAGAGTTAGAGAAATACAGTTTACACCTGGTTATCCAGGGATGCTGACCCTCTGTGGAATAAAAAAAAATCGGCCTGTAATCTTTCGTCAGCTCTTCGTGTTTATACTTGGCCCTTCATATCCAGTGTTCCTCTGAATCTGTGATTCTGCATTCTCAAATTCACCCGACTTGGGATCATGTATTTCTGTAGCATTTAATATTGAAAAAAAATCTGTGTGGGAGCAGACCCTTGAGGTTCAAATTTATACCATTCAAGCCTCAACATACGTTCAGTTCTGAGAAGACTTGATGAATTGTTGACATCGAACACTAATTTCTACTACCGATTTAGTTAGTTTTGCTATTGCTAAAGATTACATCATTACCATATTTAAAGTTTTTTAAAAAAGGTCATTTTGTGTTTCTCTGCTCTTAGCTGAATATATTTCTGTCTGTAGTCTTGTTTCACCATTGAGGTAGGCTTTTATATTCTGTATATGCTGCCAATAAAAAGTATGTGTATTTGAAAAGAGAAATGAAAATTATTCAGCTTAGATATGAAAGCATTTTGGCAGACCAGATATAAATACAAAGACCAAGCTCAGACACAGTAAACTACTAGGCTCGTCACCAAACACACGGCAGGAAAAGCTAAGTCAGCACTTACTTTGTCCCAGGAGTGTCACCAGAGCTGCATTTTCCCTTTCTCTGTTGCCCTCTGTTCCCCTGTCTGTCTTACAGGAATCGAATACTGTAAGTTACACCATAGGAATTATCTCAGAGTTTTGTTCTACATTTGTCGTTCCTCCTTTCTTTCTTTTTTTTTTTCTTAATATGCCACGTGGCTTACGGAATCTTAGCTTCCTGACCAGGGATTGCACCTGGGGCCGTGGCAGTGAAAATCTGGAATCATAACCACTAAGCCACCAGGGAACTCCTTATTTGGGTTTAATTTCACAACTAAAATAAGATGCATAACACTTTGAAGGTCCTGATTTGAGACATTTCCCTTAGCTCTGCCCTCTGCAGCGCTTTCTGTTCCTTCCACCGACAGGACCAGTGAGTCCAGATCTGCCACCTTCTTTTGACACAGCTTGGGAACGTTAAAAATGACCAACGCATGCTAGTTGGGTGTCTAAGCACTCACGTTTGTGTGTGTGTGTTGGGGGGCGCTCAGTTGTGTCTGACTCTGTGACCCCATGGGCTATATTCTGCCAGGCTCCTCTGTCCATGAGATTTTCCAGGCAGGAATACTGAAGTGGGTTGCCGTGCCCTCCTCCAGGGATCTTCCAGACCCAGGGATCAGACTCGAGTCTCTTGCACCTCCTGGACTGGCAGGAGGATTCCTTACCACTGCACCACCTAGGAAGCCCAAGCACTCACATGATTTCATTTAATTCGTATAACAAAAGCATATAGATAAGGCAACTGAAGGACCAAAAATTAAAACAACATATCACCAGTAAGTGGGCAGTTGGCATTTGAACCTGACTAGCTTAATTCCAGAGCCCATGTTATCATTACCAATCATCCTATACAATATATAGTATATACTTTAAGATACCAAGCTTTGGTGTCTAGCAGCACCCAGAACAGCACCATATCAAAGATACTTTTGTTGATGCTCTGATGAGTGCTACAATACATTTTAGGTCAAAAGTTGCCAATTGATAGGCTAATTTTGTTTGGCCTGTGCTAAATTTTCAAAAGTACCTGAATGTTTTTTTCTGGTAGCTGTAGAAAATGGGCAGAACCAGCAATAGCTAAGAATTGATTGTTTATTCATTTCCATACCCCTGTGCCCTTGAAGGGTTTAGCCAATTCCTCTGCCATTTAGCCCCATTTCTCAGTGTCCCCGAGCAATACCACAAACTTATCCAATGAAGGAATTTTCTCTATTAAGTCATCAAGTGATACAATCTGGAGATCATAGGACTAAAAATGCAGCCCTTGCTTACTACAAGCCCACCCCACCACCTTAGCTCACTTGAGAAGAGGTTGCAGTGAATTGTCCGGTATCTGATAATTGCTCTTGGTTATTCCAACCTTAAGTCATAAGACCCTAAAATGTGTGTGAAAGGTGAAGTGCTGTTATTCTGCCCTAAGGCCAGTGTGTTTCAGTAATTCCTAGCCTGCTAGTTGAGAATAGTGTTTATCATGGGCTCCATTTTGTCTCATCTTCTTACAGTCGTCGCAATCATCTGATGGGCATTTTTAATGTCTAAAAAAATATCGAAGACCTAAATGAGATAGGCTTCCCAGGTGGCGCAGTAAAGAATCTGCCTGTCAGTGCAGGAGAGACAAGAGTTGCGGGTTTGATCCCTGGATTGGGGAAATCCCCTACAGTTGGAAATGGCAACCTATTCCAGTACTGCCTGGAAAAATCTCATGGACAGAAGAGCTGGTGGCTATAGTCCATGGTCACAAAGAGTCAGACACGCCTGAGCACAGACACACACACACACAAAATGTGATAGCTTATTAATGTCCTTGGCATTTTCAAATGTACCATTTTTTCCGGTTTTACAAATGAGTAGGATAAGGCTCCGGAAAAATGCATGACTTGCTCAAGATCACAGGAAGTGGCAGAGTTGGAGCCTGATCCCAGCCCCAGTGCCTTTTCCACTATACTGTACTAGTCCTTAGGGTCACAGTCAGACATGACTGAAGTGACTTAGCATGCATGCATACTGTGAATCTATTGTGTGCATTCAGCATCCTGCCTATTCACATAGTCTCATTTAATTCTTATAACAAAAAATCAGCCTCTAAATTACAGATTAGGTAACTGAAAGGGCCCAAAGAGGCTGTTACTAGGGGCAACAACATTCCTAAAACCCCAGGTAATACCAGTAGGGCTAAAAGGAGACTCAGTGATTGTCCCATGGTGAATGCAGAGAAGAAAAAAAGAGTAAGCTACATCTTCACAAATGCCAGTACAAACCGTCTGGACTAAACCCACTCTTCAGGAGCGGGTCTGGCAATATGTTTTTTTTGCTTTGTTTACATAGTTTGATCTGCACTGAGTCTTGGTTGCGTCTCGTGGGATCTTTCATTGCCGTGTGCAGGCTTCTCTCTAGCTGCTGCTTGTGGGCTCCAGAGCCAGAGCTTGCTCAGTTGCTCCCAGGCATGTGGGATCACAGTTCCCTGACCAGGGGTCAAACTACATCTTCTGCCTGGCAAGGCGAATTCTTAACCCGTGGACCACCAGGGAAGTGCCTGGCAATGTGTTGTAAGAGCAGCTGAAGTACTTCTTATTCAGTCTGATAAGTGTTCGGGACCCATAGGTTTTTTCCTGTTCTCTAAGCACATGCCATGTTATGTTTCTTTCTTTAAATGGAAGACTTCTCTGCTCAGGTGCCAAAGGATAATAGAGCCCAGATAACAGGCCTCGGGATTAGACTATTTGAAATTTGATTTATTTTCTCTCTTTTAGCTGCACTGTGCAGCTTTTGGGATCTTAGTTTCCTGACCTGGAAATGAACCCGAACCCTCAGCAGGGAAAGCACAAAGTCCTAATCACTGGACTGCCAGGGAACTCCCTGAAATTTGAATTCTAACACACTTGATATTAAGGTATAAAAGCTCACAGTACATTTGCTCTTAATATCCTGACCAGAAACACCCATCCTGAGATAGAGTATGTCGCAAGAATAGTTAAAGTGCAAATTTTTTATTTGGCATTAACAAATCCTTAACAAATTTCAGCTCCTATCAATTATTTTATATACAGTAAACCATTCATATATCTGTATGCCATTTATTTTATGAAAGAAAATCAGTATAGCAGAACTGAAATAAGAGCCACTTTTATATGCTGATTATAGGTACCTAATGCCAATTTTAAATACTTATAAATCAGTCTAACCCTTTTCCATCTTTTTGTCCTCAGTACCATCTGGGATTGACAGTTCAACCTGAACTATACTTTCTGAACACCGTGGATGCTGGCTCACTTGTGTCTAGATGACTGACAGCCTGAGGGACTATATATGACCCACTTTCTCTTAGTCCTTCTATGCCGAGTGTCCTGTTAACATTTCTCTGTTAGTTCAGTCGTGAGTTTTGTTTAGATGTTTTGAACTAAAGGTAAAGATTTCCTCATAGGGTAGATTTCGTCACAGTGTTAAAGCTGACAGCTGTTAAGTGTAGGTCAGAGACCCACTCACCTCACAACAGTCCTACAACTGCCAGAGTTAAGTGATTAGCCTATGAGGGCCACACACCCTTATGGGCTTTTGTCTGGACTTCTGGAATTTTAAAAGTATGTATGTGTGTATATTTATGTAAACCTGAACATACTAGTTTGGGTGGAGTTTTATATAAAAATGATGTTCTGTATTTTTTTATTTTAAAGAATGTTGTTCAGATAAACCAGATATTTTGTCTGAATCACAGTGACAAAGGAATAAGAGCACTGTTCTTTTTCAGAATGAGCTGGTCAAATTGACTTACTTTTAAAGTGATACTTGACTGTGGCCAGTTAAACTTGACTTGGATTTAATCGACCTATCCTTGGTAACTATTGATACTAGCACATCAATTCCAAAGAAAACATTTCTTTTATTCTGCAGTTGTATTTCATCCTGGTTGCTGGCATGCTCTGTGATTGTTATTTTCTTTCTTGTTATTTTTCTTGAATTTTTCTTCGGAGATATGATGGTATTTTCCAAAGAGCTTAACACCTAGCAACACCTAGTAATATCCAGAAGTCATTCTGGATTCTGGTCATTCTTTAACCAATGATCAGTTTTCCATGCTTGCATTGTAACTCAGCCCATTCTAGCACTTTAGGTATGAAAAGAATTCTAACATTGAACTTTATAAAGCCCAACAGAAGATAATGGAGATATTAGTCTTCTTTCTAATGTGTGTATAGTCCCATCTTTTCTTCCCACTTTTTCCATTAATACTCAAACACCATTTCTAGGCCAAAGTCTATTTCCTAATAGACTTTGGAAATATTTCTAATATTTCTAATGCTGACTCTCCTAGGGAATGCTAAGCATTTAAAGTTATTTATACCAAGTAGTATGAGACTAGAACTAGACTGGGACTTGGAAGATAAGTCTGCATGTCACAAACTGCCTGCCCACATGTGGATTATAGAGTTTTTTTGGATTCCTCTTCCTGACCAGGATTTTTTTTCCACAAAATTTTTGTAATAAATCATTTAATACCTAAAACTTGAAAGTTTCTGCATACTGATCTGATCTAAAAGTAGAGGATTTTGAACACCAGGCTCGTCCCCCTTCATAGAAGTGCAGTTGGCTTACACTGAATGGCAGCTATCCATTCTTAATGTAATACAGTCTGTGCCTTCTCTCCTTTCCTTCCAGCCCCCCAAACACTGAGTTTGCAAGCCCTGCAGCCTTTGTATGTTTGAGCATCATTTTCATCTTTCAGCATAAACCTTGCTGCCTTACTTTAAAACTTAAGACCTTTCAGTAAGACTTAAAAAAAAAAAAAAATCCAGACATTGCCTTTCTTCACTTATAATGATTTGATCCTCTGAGTGGCAGGGATATTTTTTCCAAGACGATTCTTTAAAATTCCCTCGTTTCTACTTTGTGGCTTTTGAAATTTCTGATAAGAGCAACAGCCTTGCATCCCAGGTTAGAGAGCTTGTGATCTTAAAAGTAAAACTGAATTAACATCATTTATCAGCTCTTATTTGAAAAAGAGACTTAAAAAATGAATTTCAGTGTTTTGGTTTCTTTATACAGAGACAGCAACTCTAGATGAATCAGTTTGTTGGATTTTTTTTCCCTCCCTGGGCAAGTGTCCAGATGTTCATTTCTCAGTAGTTTCATTACCAGAGAATGTTTGGGGAAAGAAAAAAGCAAAAAGAATCCTGTTATACAGCTCATGAAAAAGATAAGGTGGTTGGTTAAACAGAGATTAAGTTCTTGGGGGTGTTTCTGTAGCTTATCTCCATTCTTTAATTGTATGTTACTAGGAGTAGACTAGAGTTTGCAGAAGTTTATTTAAGTATACCCCTCAGGTCATACAACTCCTGTAATCAGAAAACTTGATATAAAGCAAAAACTAGATCATGCCAAAACCAGTGGAGGAGACTGATGTTTAGAGATTGAGTCTTGGGTAAACGTTTTTGCTAAGTTAGGAGCATTTAATCAGTATGATTTACAAATCTGGATTTCTATGATATGTGCTTATATAGACAATAATATAATCAACCTCCCCCCTTTTGATCCTACTGGGCGGCATGCGGGATCCCCACCTGGAATCAAACTGATGTCCACCTCCAGTGAAAGTAGAGAGTCTTAACCCAGTATATTCAGGGGAAGTCCCAATATATTCAGTCTTAAGATTAACCTAGATGTACATACTGACTCAATTCCTAAGGTTTAACACTGGAGTCAATTTTAAAAGGATGCTCTGACAGTGTATGCCCAGAGTTTCAGAAAAATGCAGTTCGGTACCGAGCAGCTGCTCAGTATTGAATTGAACAGCTGCTGCTACATACTACATTATTGAGCAGCTGCTGCTACATAACTGTGTGCTGGCCTAATAAAAAAAGGATCCAGAGCATACCCAATAGTTTAACTAGTCAGTGAGGCATCAGAGATTACAGTAGCCAATGAGAATAGCCTTCTCAATTTTTAAACATTATGATATTAAGCACCAAGCCTTTGCCCCAGAAGTATTGCACACATTCAGGTTTGTATCTGTAGGGTCTTCCCTCAATGACCTCCCCTCTTTGCCCAAGCTAATGTGGGTAAATGGGCATCCTGCAGACTTAGCTTTTTTTCCATGATTTTACATTTTAATTTAAACATAATTGGTGAGCTCTTATGTATAACTACTCTTAATATTTTTCACTGCTTTTTTCAAGCAAGAATTACATTAGTATATTCAGAATAAGATTATTGCAAAATTCTGGAGTCTTTTGTGTTTTGTGAGAAGAGCCCATTTCTGATTAAACAGTTCATCTATTTTTAATGCTGAGCATCTTTTGGGAGAGGGGGATCTTTGCGATAGCCTGATTAGAAGTATCTTTTCATTGTGTAATCAGTATGAAGGATGACATTTCTATGGCCTCGGTCTTAAATTTTCCTGACTCTCATGGAACACATTGGAGTCAACTGCTGGAATGTTTACTCTAGGGAAATAGAGCAGCTGGATTCTTTTCTTGCCTGTTTTCTAAACAGGACCGTGTTGACTGAAACATGTATGTCTCTTGGTGGCGCTTGAAGAGCTTCATGGTGAGTACAGATGGCAGCTTTAAAAATAAGTACCCAAGTGTATATAACATAGAGCAGTGAGTTAGTGTTGTCTAGAATGTAGGTATAGTATGCAATATTCCTGCATCTTTCCCTTCCCCAAACACTCGACTTCACTTTCCAGTCAGAATAATTTCTCCAGTACAGAAAACATCAAGGAAGAGGAAATCAGCACCACAGATCATATTATAGTGTCACCCTCCCCCCACCCCGCTTTTTTACAATAGTACATTCTTATTTTTATCTCAGTGGGTACTTTTTTCCCCCATTTTGGTTTTCTTCCCCAGGCCTGGAGTTAGAAGAAATCTTAGGCATAGCAGTTATGACTTTAGCAAGATGGAGCTAGTTTTTAGAACCCTAAGGCTTACAAGAGGAGCTTGACACCTCAGGTATACTTAACATTTATTATCTTCTTTGTTTCTTGTGTTTCCTGCAGTGTCATACCACATCTCCCACAATACTGCCATATGAGCGAAAAGGGACTTTTTTTTAAAAACAATTTTCCTTTGTACTCCCAAAAATGCTTTCAAGAAGTATAAGGATGAATACACAAATATTTAAATCTTAGATATTTGTGTTTGTGGTAAATGAGTCAAGTTTCTTTATAAGAGTGAGGTGCACAGTAGTGAACCAAGTTTTTTTCTTTTTTTTTAATTCACTGAGCCCCAGACAGCATGCTACCCCTCACAAGCTCTGTGCTAGCCATGTGCACTCCCACCGGGGGCCTCTGGGCCGAACCACATTTAAATAAAAACATGGCCATTCATTCTCCTCTGATGTAATTTTTGCCCATTCTAAAAAGGAGTTTATGAAAGCCTTAATTACCTCGCCCTGTCTGGAGAGAATTGAGTGAATAGAGCATCACATTTAATATGGTTAGTGAAAAATTTTCTGTAGCCATTATATAACTCCTAATTTTCAGATCGATTTGGCATAATATAGATTGTTTTCTGCCACTAACTAGAAAATAAAAAAATTTTACAGTGAGAACATCATGTCCTACGTTCTAAAAAACAAAGATATTTTTGAGTTGGCTATGATTATTGATTTGGAAGTCAATGTCGTAAACAATTGAAGGCTATAAGAATTCTGATGGGAATTTTGCAGTATAATTCGCTATATATTGAAAATTCACTCTTCATAAGGACTTTTCAGAAGGCTTCTTATTTTTCTTGTGTGTAACTTCATTTTTTGGTAATCCTTACAGAATAATCCTTATAGAGAACACCTAGAAACAAAAGGATGTATATCAATGGAATATCCATAAGAAACAAACATTGAATTTCATCACTTGTATTTTTTCTAAAACTAACCGACAATTGAAAACAAACACTCTTTATTCATTTTTTGGCTTGGATCATACAAGTGACTCTAGAGGGAAAAAAACCCCAAAACCTAAGAGCCCTTTAGGATCAGTATAAATCTGAATTTATGATGTTACTGTGCCACTGTGAAGTTTGAATTTTAAGATAGTGGTAAGAAGGGAAAGTGGGAAGATTGGCTAGATTTTGAGATTTAAAAAATAGGCACTTAGAAAACATATATTCAGTATTGTACCCAGTATTCTGTATTCAGTACTGTATTCAGTATTGTATGCAGTATTTTGATAAAAAGGAAGGTGAGTGGATCGTATTCCCTGCTTCTAGGAATTTACCATTGAGTGGATGAATTAGCTATCTTTAGGCACATGAGCAGATGTACATCTTCCCCAAGGATGAGGTCTTAGGGCCCTGCAGAAAGGGGGAAGGGCCTGGGAGGATAGCCTGAGGAAGAGCTGATTCTGTGAATTCCAGGAAAATCAGCAAATTTTCAACCCAAAGCAAGATAGGGAGGGGCAGATTTAAAATACATTCCATAACAGTTGCCAAGACATCAGCTATCTAGTCAGTCAGTTCAGTTCAGTCGCTCAGTCATTTCTGACTCTTTGTGACCCCATGAATCGCAGCACACCAGGCCTCCCTGTCCATCACCAACTCCCGGAGTTCACTCAAACTCACGTCCCATACAGCCATCTCATCCTCTGTCATCCCCTTTTCCTCCTGCCCCCAAGCCCTCCCAGCATCAGAGTCTTTTCCAATGAGTCAACTCTTCACATGAGGTGGCCAAAGTGCTGGAGTTTCAGCTGTAGCATCATTCCTTCCAAAGAACACCCAGGACTGATCTCCTTCAGAATGGACTGGTTGGATTTCCTTGCAGTCCAAGGGACTCTCAAGAGTCTTCTCCAACACCACAGTTCAAAAGCATCAATTCTTTGGCGCTCAGCTTTCTTCACAGTCCAACTCTCACATCCATACATGACTGCTGGAAAAACCATAGCCTTGACTAGATGGACCTTTGTTGGCAAAGTAATGTAGTAGATAGTCTAAACTTAACATTTATTTCATTTTCCTTCTGGTTTATTTATGACACTTTCTGTTAATACCTACTGAGTGAACAGAGCCTCAAGGGTCAGTAAGTTCATTTTCTCATCCTGATCAGATAGAAAAACGAGGCAGATGTCTGCATAATTTTCTAATGAAATAGTACTGTAACTATCAAAGATGCATAAAATTCAAGCCAAAAAATGTTTAAACTTGAATCATTGTATCTATGGAAATAACATTATCTGTTTCAGAGAGTACTATAGGACTCATTTCTCTGTGCTTATTAGACACAATTATTGAGATACCAAGGGAATATTTCATGCAAAGATAGGCACAATAAAGGACAGAATTGGTATGAACCTAACAGAAGCAGAAGATATTAAGAAGAGGTGTCAAGAGTACACAAAAGAACTATACAATAAAGATCTTCATGACCAAGATAATCACAACAGTGTGATCACTCACCTAGAGCCAGATATCCTAGAATGCAAAGTCAAGTGGGCCTTAGGAATCACTATGAACAAAGCTAGTGAAGGTGATGGAATTCCAGTTATTTCAAATCCTAAAAGATGATGCTGTGAAAGTGCTGCACTCAATATGCCACCAAATTTGGAAAACTCAGCAGTGGCCACAAGACTGGAAAAGGTCAGTTTTCATTCCAATCCCCAAAAAAGGTAATGCCAAAGAACGCTCAAACTACCGCACAATGCACTCATCTCAGAGGCTAGCAAAGTAATGCTCAAAATTCTGCAAGCCAGGCTTCAACAGTATGTGAACCATGAACTTCCAGATGTTCAAGCTGGATTTAGAAAAGGCAGAGGAACCAGAGATGAAATTGCCAATATCTTCTGGATCATCAAAAAGCAAGAGAGTTACAGAAAAATACCTACTTCTGCTTTATTGACTATGCCAAAGTCTTTAACTGTGTAGATCACCACAAATTGTGGGAAATTCTTAAAGAGATGGGACTACCAGGCCACCTGACCTGCCTCCTGAGAAATCTGTATGCAGGTCAGGAAGCAACAGTTAGAACTGGACATGGAACAACAGAATGGTTCCAAATTGGAAAAGGAGTACGTCAACGCTGTATAGTGTTACCCTGCTTATTTAACATGTATGCAGAGTACATCATGAGAAACGCTGGGCTGGATGAAGCACAAGCTGGAATCAGGATTGCTGGGAGAAATATCAATAGCCTCAGATATGCAGATGACACCACCCTTATGGCAGAAAGCAAAGAAGAAATAAAGAGCCTCTTGATGAAAGAGGAGAGTGAAAAAGTTGCCTTAAAACTCAACTTTTCAGAAACCTGAGATCATGGCATCTGGTCCCATCACTTCATGGCAAATAGATGGGGAAACAATGGAAACAGTGACAGACTTTATTTTGGGGGGCTCCAAAATCACCGCAGATGGTGACTGCAGCCATGAAATTAAAAGACACTTGCTCCTTGGAAGAAAAGCTGTGACAAACCTGGACAGCATATTAAAGAACAGAGACATTACTTTGCCAAAAAAGGTCCCTTTAGTCAAAGCTATGGTTTTCCCATCCCATGTATGGATGTGAGAGTTGAACCATAAAGAAAGCTGAGTGTTGAAGAACTGATGCTTTTGAACTGTGGTGTTGGAGAAGACTCTTGAGTCCCTTGGACTACAAGGAGATCCAACCAGTCCATCCTAAAGGAAATCGGTCCTGGGTATTCACTGGAAGGACTGATGCTGAAGCTGAAACTCCAATACTTTGGCAAAGAATGGACTCATTGGAAAAGACCCTGATGCTGGGAAGGATTGAAGAGGGGAGCAGAAGCAGGCGACAGAGGATGAGATGGTTGGATGGCATCACCGACTCCATGGACATGAGTTTGAGTAAGCTCCAAGAGTTGGTGATGGACAGGGAAGTCTGGCGTGCTCCAGTCCATGGGGTCACAAAGAGTCAGACACGACTGAGTGATCTGAACTGATTAATCCCTTGCCTACCTCAGGTTCAACCCCTGAGTTGGGAAGTTTCCCTGGAGTAGGAAATGGCAACCTACTTGAACCAACTCAGTATTCTTGTCTGGAAAATTCCAAGGAACAAAAATTCCTGGTGGGCTACCATCCATGGGGGTACAGAGTTGGACACCATTGAGGGTGCACCCATGCTACTTCTTAGATGTAGGAGTTCCCCAGGGTTCTGATCCTGTTGAGACTGTGTAATTTCCTTGGTTCTGTCTCTCCACAACAAAGATTTGAAATGGTGGACCAGTGTTATAGCTAGGTTACAGCTCAGAGTTTTATTTGGCAAACAGGATAGTATACCCTCAAAGCATGAGGGCAGGCCACCCCAAAGGAGAGGCCCTGGTGTATCTTGGCTCCCTTTTTTAATATGTTTTGTCTCCTCCCCCATCGCCTGCCCTGTGCAAATTAGGGCTAACCAGGAAGGGGGCATATTTGTTTCACCTGAGGTTCTCACTCTGGTCTGCGGATTTTCTTTTGTTCCATTTTCACGGGCTTTTCTGTTTGTCTTTTAGCCACTGCCATTTTGGATTCCTTTTTCCTATTCTAATTACCTAACATTTTCCTCTCAAGAGATGGGAGGCCCAGTTCTTTGGGAATAGGGGTGTTGAGGTCTCTCAGGCTACTTCCTGCTGAGCTGGGATGGTGAGGGGTATTGGGCCTCCCCATCTTGCTAGTCTCAAGCCTCAGAGTCCTTATAGTGGTGTCCATCTAAGGGTGAGTGAGATATTTTCCGCAGTTGGATATTTATATATCCTTGTTGAACTGGCATTGCATTTTGTAGCTTGTTGACCTGTGCAGAGACAAAATGGGTTAAACAAGTGACAATACACAGAGCAATCATGAACAGTATCAGTATGGTGATAACAGGGGTTAGTAGGCTCCTCAGACAGCCATTTTGCCTTTTTTGCATTTCTTTTTCAGGGGGATAGTTTTGAACACTGCCTCCTATATAATGTTATGAACCTCCATTCATAGCTCTTCAAGCACTCTATCAGATCTAATCCCTTGAATCTATTTGTCATTTCTATTGTATAATTGTAAAGGATTTGATTTAGGTCATACCTTAATGGCCTAGTGGTTTTCCCTACTTTCTTCAATTTAAATCTGAATTTTGCCTAAGGAGTTCATGGTAAGGAATTTTAAAATAGACAAAATAAATCTCATTTTTTTAGAACAATAAGCATGAAACCCAGTCTTTACCTGGCACTTTGGGGACACTTGTAGCCTGTAGCCAGTTGTTTGCCAAATAAAACTCTGAGCTGTAACCTAGCTATAACACTGGTCCACCATTTCAAAAAAGTAAGGTTGAAGTTACTAGCTGCTTGCAGACACTGTTTTGAGAATATCTGGTGGCACCTAAGTCCCTTGGACTGCAAGGAGATCCAACCAGTCCATTCTCAAGGAGATCAGCCCTGGGATTTCTTTGGAAGGAATGATGCTAAAGCTGAAATGCCAGTACTGTGGCCACCTCCTGCGAAGGGTTGACTCATTGGAAAAGACTCTGATGCTGGGAGGGATTGGGGGCAGGAGGAAAAGGGGACGACAGAGGATGAGATGGCTGGATGGCATCACCGACTCCATGGATGTGAGTTTGAGTGAACTTCGGGAGATGGTGATGGACAGGGAGGCCTGGCGTGCTGCGATTCACGGGGTCGCAAAGAGTCGGACACTACTGAGCGAATGAACTGAAATGAACTGAAGTCTGACACAATTCAGAAAACTCAAGTTCTTATCAATACAAGGACTAGTCTGAAATTATACCCATAGTGTCACCTAGTAATTTCCTTGAATGTTTGATCCATAGCTACTCTATTTTGACTTTTAATTGTAATGGTCTCCTTAATAGCCAGAGCAGATATCACCATTAATGATGTCAGTGTTTCTTTAGGTATGAGAAGATGCAAGAATTGGGACTTGTAAAATCTTCTTTAGAAGAAGTTCAGTTCAGTTCAGTCACTCGGTCGTGTCCGACTGTTTGCGACCCCATGAACTGCAGCACGCCAGACATCCCTGTCCATCACCAACTCCCGGAGTTCACTCAAACTCACGTCCATGGAGTCGGTGATGCCATCCAGCCATCTCATCCTCTGTCGTCCCTTTCTCCTCCTGTCCCCAATCCCTCCCAGCATCAGAGTCTTTTCCAGTGAATCAACTCTTCGCATGAGGTGGCCAAAGTATTGGAGTTTCAGCTTTAGCATCAGTCCTTCCAATGAACACCCAGGACTAATCTCCTTTAGGATGGACTGGTTGGATCTCCTTGCAGTCCAAGGGACTCTCAAGAGTCTTCTGCAAGAGATGGGAATACCAGACCACCTAACTTGCCTCTTGAGAAACCTATATGCAGGTCAGAAGCAAAAGTTAGAACTGGACATGGAACAACAGACTGGTTCCAAATAGGAAAAGGAGTACGTCAAGGCTGTATATTGTCACCTTGCTTACTTAACTTATATGCAGAGTACATCATGAGAAACCCTGGGCTGGAAGAAGCACAAGCTGGAATCAAGATTGCCAGGAGAAATATCAATAACCTCAGATATGCAGATGACACCACCCTTATGGCCGAAAGTGAAGAGGAACTAAAAAGCCTCTTGATGAAAGTGAAAGAAGAGAGTGAAAGCTCAACATTCAGAAAACTAAGATCATGGCATCTGGTCCCATCACTTCATGGCAAATAGATGGGGAAACAGTGGAAACAGTGTCAGAAGAAGACTAGTTAGAAAATATCTAGCTACCTGAAGGCCTGTTCTGCCAGAGTTCCCCAGAGCAGAGTGCCTCCTCCCTGATCTGTACCTTGAGCTCCTTGCAGGCATGTTGAAGACCAGCAGCTGCAGTGGCCATGATTTAGCCTTTGTAGAGGTAAATGGCAAGTGGCAGTTTCCAATTGGCAGGGCCCCTTCATGGTCATAACTTGACCGTGATTTGGGGGAGGGTGCATTTCATGACCATTTTGTCCCGCGGTAATTAGAATGCTTACTCTCAGGTCTGTCAAAGATCTTTCTGATAGGCCACTCAATGTGCTGTTACTGGACTAGGCCATAGAACTGCATCCAAAATTCTCTAGACCACCTGTCTTACTAACCTCTTGGTCCAGGAAAACATTTCCTTTTGTTGCTTCTTCCTATATCTAGAGTTACACTATTATAATCATTGATCTTATATGGAACTATATTTTATTTTATTAGAGGCTCAGTCACACATTTGGTAAGGTAAGAAACAGCAATTTTGTAAAATAGGCAAAATGCAAATAACATAGCAGCAGTATTAGTAAAGTCATAAGTAAGAATTAAGCCAAGAACTTCCATTAGATGTAGCCCAGTAATATTGCAGGTTATCTGACTTAGTCTGTTCTTCAAGGGAAATTACATATTGACATTGTCCATAAGGCACACAGCTCAGTTTCCTAGTGTTATTAGATTGATTATCCTTAGTATGATTTGTTACCAACATAGAGGAGATTTTAAACTTAAGTTATCATAGCCCGGTGTTATCTACATAAATCCATCCCATTATTGTGGGAGATTTTATTTCTTGGCTGAAACTTTGCTTGTTGCTCTAATTGAGATTGAGTAATAGCAGAAAACTCAAATTTATGGCCAGGGTTAGAGCAGGCATTATTAATTGACAGGTGAGGGGATCCCATCTAGCATTATCAATAGTGACCTGAACATGACTAGGATTTTTCTTTTAAAGTAAATTTCCTCAGGACCAACCAATTAGAGCCTTGGAGAAGAGAAATTCACCAAAGTAACCCAGAACTAAATGCTGGTGAAGTGAAAGTGAAGTTGCTCAGTCGTGTCTGACTCTCAGCGACCCCATGGACTGTAGCCTACCAGGCTCCTTCGTCCATGGGATTTTCCAGGCGAGGGTACTGGAGTGGGGTGCCATTGCCTTCTCCTCAAATGCTGGTAATTGGCCACAAACCCAGCAATTGGATTGATTTCTAAAACTAGCATAGGAACATGCCTATGATAGAAAAACATTTGATTCATATGTAAAGGTCTAAGAAGTCAAGAAAACATCATAAACGATCGTGTGAGTCACACTGAGGGTCCTGGGCAAGCTGTCTATCTCTGATGTGTTCTCGTCCGAGTGCAGTGCAGTTTTCTCTGTTTGAGTGTCATTTTGAGGTGAGTTCAGGTCAGCTGTTCTCCCTATGGACCAGTCCAGTGTAGGAGCCTTTGAAAGTGGGAATTAATCTAAGAGTCAGTTTCCCTTCAGTTTCACTGTGCATGAGCTAGTTAAGAGTACCTAATAAAAACGTCCTTCCATCCAGGTTGGAAACAGTCTCTTAAATTATGTCTTTTTCCAGTCCTGGTTGCAGGTTGTGAAGCATTTGATCTTTGTCTAAAGATTACTGAGATAAGTTTCAGGAACAAACTTAGGGTGTTCTTTAAACATTCAATTAAATTTTATATTAATATCGCATAACAGCAAAGAACTATCCAGGAAATTATTCTTAGACACAGACCTCCATTAACAAACTGGGATTTAATATTCACTGAAACATCTTTTTCTCCCTAAAGCCACCCTCATTACCAAACATAACAAATTAAGACCAGTTTGTTTATGAAATAGGTCTGGTGTCAGTAAACTTGGCCTGATGATTTATAAAACCATAATTGATCATAGACTTTTTTGCTTTGCTGAAACTTTTATACAATCTCAGATGAACTCTTAAAACCTTTCAGGGCTAAGAAAGTCATGCCAAGACATACACATATTCAGACAGACACAACGCAAAATCTAGCTTCATTTTCTAAACTTAGTCATGAATCAGATATTAGAATATAAAATTCAGTAATTTATAAATAACAGTTGGAATAAATAAAATTTTAAAGGCTTCTTCCCATTTTCCCCTCAGTCTCAGGAATTAGAGGTGGTCTAGATAAGTGTTCCTGAGAGCCCTTGTCTCAAGGTATAGGGAGAGAAAATCAATGGCACCCCACTCCAGTACTGTTGTCTGGAAAATCCCACGGACGGAGGAGCCTGGCAGGCTGCAGTCCATAGGGTCGCGAAGAGTCGGACAAGACTGAGCGACTTCACTTTCACTTCACTTTCCACAGCCCAGAAGTGAGCTCTTGTCTAACACTCATATGAATTATCTGCGAGGACACACAAGCTGACAGAGCAAGAGATTTTACTGAAAAGGGCAGCTGGGTGGAGAGCAGTAGGGGAAAGGAACCCAGGAGACCTTCTCTGCCTTGTGGCTCCCAGTCTTGGGTTTTATGGCAATGGGATTAGTTTCCACATTGTCTTTGGCCAGTCATTCTGACTCAGAGTCCTTCCTGGTGGTGCATGCATTGCTCAGCCAAGATGGATACCAGCAAGAAGGACTTTGGGAGGTGGTCAGACACATGGTATCCCCTTTTGACCTTTCCAGAACTCTTAGGTTGGTGGTGGCTTATTAGTGCTGCATTCCTTACTGGGCCCTCCTGTTGTAAAATAACTCACGCAAATGGTTACTATGGTACCTGGCCAGGGTGGGTAGTTAGAGTCAGTGTGCTTTCCCTAACAAACAGACTGATACAGAATTTGACATTAGAAGCTTCCAGAGATGCATAACCCTGAGGATTCCTTCTGGGCTATCTGGAGTTTGTTCTCTGATGCTTTAAAGGTATTAATGGTCTTTTTCCCCTGCTCCAGTGGCAAAGAGTATGCTGGCAGTTCATGGCTTGTGTTAGCAAAACATTAAAAAAATCATCACTTTGCAGATACCCTTAATCAGGTGCCTATAGTAAGCAAGGCTTTGGATGAGCAAGTATTTACTGCCATAGAACATTTCGTGGAAACAAGGAGTATAATACAGTTGATTACTTCTAAGTGTGCTGGAGAACTTGGGAAAACTATATGATGGGCTCAAGGGTGGTTGTTGTTGTTGTTGTTGTTTTGAGAAGCAATGTTATGTCTTTATTTAGCTGCACCAGGTCTTTTTCAGCATGTGGGATCTAGTTCCTTGACCAGGGATCAAACCTAGGCCTCCTGCACTGGGAGCTTGGATTCTTAGCCACTGGACCACCAGAGAAGTCCATAGGCTCATGGCTTTTAATTCCCAGCTCAAGTTTGTGTGAGGGACCTGAAAGTTTTATGACTTTCCAAAAAGAAACTCTTAATTCCTGTAGCCATGAGATTGATGTTTCTAAAAAATATACAGAAAGGTTAATCTTGTGGTTACTCACAACACAGATTAAACATCCTACCACACAATACGTCTTGTGTTAAAAGTTTAGGGCATTGCTTTGGAAGGAGTAGGACTCTGAAAATTGATATGGGGACATACAGGCAGATTTCAGTGAAAATGGATCCTCGAATGCCAATAGCTTACAGACACTCCTTTGCCAGGAGAAACAGTCCTTCTATCTCAGTCTTAGAATGACTGAAACTTGGACCAACAAGTAGTCTCCACTAATGAAGCTGAAATACCAGAACTTTGTTAGGATACTTCCATGGTAGACACTGATTCTTCTTTACTGGGGGGATTGTATTTCCCAGGGAAATCTGGCGATATCTGGAGACATTTTGATTGTCACAGTGGAATGTGTACTGTTGGCATCTAGTTGGGTAGAGGTCAGGAATAGTGCTGAACTTTCTGGAATGCACAGGACAATCCTCCACAAGAAAGAGTAACCCAGTCCAAAATGTCAATAGCGTTGAGTATGAGAAACTTTGCCCCAAAGGAAGGTATTCAAGGGCTTAGGGAGACTGGAATGTTAGACTGGATTTATTCTGCTCTTGTGTGCAGGTGTGCTCACTTGCATCTGAATCTCTGTGACCCTCCTCTGTCTATGGGATTTTCCAGGCAAGAATATTGCAGTGGATTCCATTTCCTCCTCCAGGGGATCTTCCTGACCCAGAGATTGAACCCACATCTCTTGTGTCTCCTGCATTGGCAAGTGGATTCTTTACCACTGAGACACATGGGAAGCTTTAGCCTACTCATTCACACCCTCAATATAGCTCCTTCCTTCTGAAATCTGTGAGAAATACATTTGTGAATGGAGCCCTGGCCTCCTTGAAGAGGTATATGGTTGTGATTTTCTGTAAGCCAGAAATGACAGTGGCAGTTTCTGGGCTTCCTGAATTCAGTGGGAATGATGAGATTGTAGGTTGGCAGGGGTCAAGCAGCAGCATTTATTTGGCAAAGACAAGGAAAGCATGATTATTGTTATGGGCAGCAAATCTTAAGCAGTAATCAGAATAGTCTAAGCCAAAAAGATCTTTGACATTGGCTAATTCATTATCATGTACCTAGAGTTGAAAGTGTTGAGCAGCATGTAAGCAGAAAAGCTCTAGGTTTGGTGAACAAAAGTTTGACTTGAATCATCACAGTAGAAAGCCATGGCCTCTCAACCAATTCCCAAATTTGGGTCAATTCATAGACCCAAAGTCCCTGCAGTAAAGGAGAGGACAGATGTCCTTAAGGAAAGACCTTAGTCCACAGCCAAAAATGCAAATACTATATAAATTCTCCTTCTAGTCTTCCTCAAGGAAGCTGTGACTATTCAGCAGGGTGCTTGTTCAAGAGGAAAGGGGAAATAATCACATTTGTGGGACACTGTGATAATGGATTTCTATAAACTTAATCAGGTGATCAATCTAATTGCAGCTACTGTAGAGGTGTGGTTTCACTTCTATGGCAAATGAACACAATTTTTACTATTTGGTTTGCAGCTGTTAATCTGATGGGTTGCTTTCTTTCTGTACACCTTAGTAAAGACCATCAGAAGCAGTTTTGTTTCATCTGGCAGGGCCAGCAGTACACTTTCAGCGTTCACTTGGGGCTGTGTGGACTCTCTAGCCCTATGCCAGAATCTAGTCTATAGGACCTTGATCATCAGTCTATTGCACATGATATCACATCAGTTCAGTTCAGTTCAGTTCAGTCACTCAGTCGTGTCAGACTCTTTGCAACCCCATGAATCGCAGCATGCCAGGCCTCCCTGTCCATCACCATCTCCCAAACTCACGATCATTGAGTCGGTGATGCCATCCATCCATCTCATCCTCTGTTGTACCCTTTTCCTCCTGCCCCCAATCCTTACCAGCATCGGAGTCTTTTCCAGTGTGTCAACTCTTCACATGAGGTGGCCAAAGTACTGGAGTTTCAGCTTTAGCATCATTCCTTCCAAAGAACACCCAGGACTAATCTCCTTTAGAATGGACTGGTTGGATCTCCTTGCAGTCCAAGGGACTCTCAAGAGTCTTCTCCAACACCACAGTTCAAAAGCATCAATTCTTTGGCGCTCAGCTTTCTTCACAGTCCAACTCTCACATCCATACATGACCACTGGAAAAACCATAGCCATCAGTCCATTACATTGATCTTATCTGTTAAGAGGAAATTGCTCCTATATACTTCTGGAATGTATACTTTCTAGGGTATTTCTTAGTACTCCCATGTCCTGTGATTCAGTTCAGTCGCTCAGTCGTGTCCTGTGATTAAAGGTCAAAAATTACTTCCAATTCTGGAAAGATGATTAATGACCCAGATCATTTAAGAATGAATGTTTGGGTTAACACCACAGTCAAATAACCATGAATAGCCAAGATGCTTTCTGAAGGCAAAGATAGATAAAATGGCTAGTGGAAAAACATAATTATAATACAAGTCATGATCATCTGACCAGTTTCAGAAACAAAGACTGTGATAGTTATGATTATTTCTTCCTTTTTTTGGATATAAATACACTTGTGTATACATCTACTAATTTTTTTCTGTTTGCCACTTCCATTTATCTACCATCTAATATAAAAAGTGTTAAGTTAACCTCATATCTCAGGATTTAAGTCTTAGGATGTCAAAGAGGAACACGACTCAGCTCAATGATAAATCAACACCAGCCAAAGATGAACAGAAGGACTTGTATCCCCTTTTGGGAGAGAGAGAGCATGTTTTTGGTTATACAAAGCACGGGTGATTTTGCCATTGTCTTTGTTTAAAGGTAAATGCATTAAGAGAGGTATATATGGATGCCAGGTGCACAAGGGGTAGACAGTGATAGATTTGTACTGTGTCAACTTAGCTCAACTGTAACTAGGTTTTCCAGAATTCCTCTCCTTTTGTCAACTACAGATTGGCACTTGCCATCTACCTCTACAGGGATTAAATCATGTGCTGCCAGTTTTAAACACCCCCTGAAAGCAGTTTAGGGTGCAGAGCAGAAATGAGGCACTCTGTGCTTGGGGAAGTACTGGCAAGACAGGTCTTCAGATTTTTCAGAAGCTGATTTTATGAGTCCAATTCTTATATCTCCTCATCAAGAAAAGTACTAAAATTCTTTATGGTGATGACTGTTCCTTGTGACTAGCAGAAAGCTCATGAGACTAGCAGAAACCTTCTGGAAAAATATGTGTTGACTGCATGTATTCCCCCTTCACCAAAATCAAATATATACTACCCTTCCCCCACCACGGGCTTCCCTGTGGCTCAGCTGGTAAAAAATCCTCCTGCAATGCGAGAGACCTGGGTTTGATCCCTGGGTTGGGAAGATCCTCTGGCGAAGGGAAAGGCTACCCACTCCAGGATTCTGGCCTGGAGAATTCCAAGGACTATACAGTCCATGGGGTTGCAAAGAGTTGGACATGACTGAGTGACTTTCACTTCACTTCCTTTCACTTCCTCCACCTCACCTGCAACCTCTCTGGAGCAGTTTCTCAAAGCTCTCTGATGTGCTGTCTCCCAGTCTGCAGTCCTCATTTTGCCCCAAATAAACCTCAATTCTCAACTCTCACGTTGTGCATTTTTTTAAGTTCGACAGTTTCATTCCCTGAAAATCTGCACAGGTGACATTCTGCATGAGAGCAGAAGGCAGAAGTAAAGCAGCAGCCAAGTTTTCTGAACCTGGGAAGACACTCTGGCAGCCTGTTTTTGCTTGTGTGCTGGCCCACCTTGTTGGCATGGGGCAGCAATCAGGACTGCAGCTACTATGGCTTCTGCTGAATTTCCTCTTTCATGTTCTCTGACTCCTTGTTCAGGTCCATGTTTAGCGCCAGGATTAAGGGGCATTAGCTTTTTCTATGTCACTCCCAGCATCTAATTTGGATGCTTACAGATGGTGAGAAATCCACAATGATTCCAATCTGTTCTAGGTCATCCTTGTAGGGTCCAGATTTTTCTTGCTTCTCACACTTTTCATCTAGTATTTCTTAAGATCTAACTGCTTGTTCTGACCACTTCAGGTCCTAGCTCCTAATATATAATAAGCAAGATCCTCACAATTACATAAATCTAAATATGTACAATAACTCTATTACTCTGTGTTACTACTAATAATTCTATAGTCTCATCAAACAGTGATTGATTTACCTACCATACCAAGCTATGTAGCATTCCACTAACATGCCATGCCTCTATGTCCTTTGTTTTATCTTCTACCCAGAGTTCTGACTTCCTTCTCTGCTTAGTTAATTCCTCTATATTCTTGGCGTATCACATGGTTCACATCCTTAGAGAAGCCTTGCCTGAATTCTCAGCCCTAGTTAAATGCCCCTCCTTTGTGCTTGTGCTTCCATAGCAACCTGTGTTATCTTGTAGTACCTTTGACTTTATATTGTCTTCTCCTGTTCTTGGTCTGTCTCCCAAAGGAGACTAAACTATTTGAGGGTAGGGAGTTACTTCTATCTCCAGACCAATACAGTGCCTTGCACATAGCACGTGCTCAACAAGTGTTTGCTGAATGACAAGAACAACACATTACTTTGTACTAAAGTTTCTTGGTGTATTTTGTGCAAGATCTGGTGGCTCAGACAGTAAAGAATCTGCCTGCAATGCAGGATGGGTGGGTTCACTCCCTGGGTTGGGAAGATCCTCTGGAGGAGGAAATGGTAACCCACTCCAGTATTCTTGCTTGGAGAATTCCATGGATAAAGGAGCCTGGCAGGCTATATAGTCCATGGGGTTGCAAAGAGTTGGACACAGCTGAGCGACTAACACTTTCACTTCTTTCACATATCACAGCTCATACTAAGAAGATAATTAGCATGTAACTCCCTATATGCAAGCCCCACACCCATCATCCCATAATGCTAGACCTACTCAGGCTGATTCTACTTTGCACATCATGAAGGGGAGCTGAGAACATTGTGACTTGTTCTCATTAATGTAGACCAAAAATCTTTAAGTAAATTAGGTCCCAAAGTAGACTCCTTGTCTACCTGAACTATCTGATTTAGCTGTTGATATAACCTAAATTAACCAGATAATTTTATGCTCATTCTTTGGGTTTGACTGTGTAAATATCACTTAATTTATAGACTAGTAAAAAATTGCCTGTTGCTCAAGCTGGATAGGTGAGTTATATAGGGTACAAACTATTCACTGCTCCTTTTATTACAGAGGATAATACAAACTATAATCTAGTTCTCTACTGGGTTTTTCCTTTTTAAAATTGAAGTATATTTCACATACAACATTATAGTGTACAACATAATGATTCTGTGTTTGTATGTATTGAGAAATGATCACCACAATAAACCTAGTTAACATCTATCACCAGCCATAGTTACAAATTTTTCTTTTGATGAGAACTTTTAAGATCTACTGTGTTAGTACCTTTCAAATATGCAATACAGCATTATTAACTATAGTCATCATGATGTACATTACACCCCTATCACTTATCTCACTTATTTATTTTATAACTGGAATTTTGTACCTTTTGCCTACTGAGTGTTTGTTTTGTTTTGTAGTGCTTAAAATACCAAGACATTAAGCCTATAACTGGGCAGCAACCTCAACCAAGTAAAGATCGCTGTCTTTCTTACCACTCCTCTTCCATTAATCGTCTTGATCCAATATTCATGAATGAATATGAATGAATGAATGCAAATACTCTCTAATTTGAATGAATGAATAATAAAAAGATACCAATTAAGCAGGTTACCTAGAGTCACAGCTCCTACAACAAATCCTTGGGCAGCAACTCTCATGTGAAAAAGATGAATGGACACTTTCTGATCTCTTCTGTATTTTACCTTGACCATAGGACACCATAATCATAAGGCCTGATATCCCTGTAAATTAAAAAAGTTCAGTTCAGTTCAGTTGCTCAGTCATGTCCAACTCTTTGCAACCCCATGAACTGCAGCAAAAGTAGAGATTATATAAGGGGATGACGGAGGAAGAGTTGGTTGGATGGCATCACCGACTCAATGGACATGAGTTTGAGTAAACTCTGGGAGTTGGTGATGGACAGGGAGGCCTGGCATGCTGCAGTCCATGGGATAGCAAAGAGCCGGACACGACTGAGTGACTGAACTGAACTGAACTAAGTAGCAGGCTAAAATTCCCAAGAACTTAGAGAATTGAAAAGGGTCTCTCCAAGGGATCATTACCTGGAAGATAAACAGGCAGGATACCAAAGAATAATTCATTCATGGATTCAGTATCTGCAGTTTTGACTCTTCCCAGAAAAACCTGAATTGTATAGTGTAGTAACTTGTATAGTAATTTGCCTGATACATGGTTTCAAATTTATAAGCTGCAAGACTTTTATCTGGGATAAGTCACTTAACCAGTGAATCAACCAAGCAAAATCTCAGCATTCATAGATTTTGGATGTTTTGACTTTATTCCTCTCTACTTGTTATTTATGTTAAATAAGAAATAAATCTAGTGAAGTGAAAAAGACTATAATCCATGAACACAATAGTCTCTATTTAAGTCTTCTTTGATTTCTTTCATTAGCATTTTATATTTTTCAGCATTCAGATTCTTTACACATTTTGTGAAGCTTATACCCAATCATTTCATTTTCTTTAGACTGATTGTGGATGGTCTCCTGTCTTTAAATTCAGTCTCCATATGTTTGTTGTTAGTATACAGAAATCTACCTGATGTTCATGAAAGATAGCAAGTTTTGACTAACTGTGTTGGCACATGTTTGTCTCTGGTTGGTGAGGATATATTTATTCTCTCAGAGTCCATTTAATAAGTGGAAATTAGAATCAGAATAAATAATCACATTTATATGTATATTTTGAAGGCTGATTAGCAATAAGTGAAATTGAAGTTAAAATGACAAAAACAGCAAAAAACAAATAACAGTAAAACAATGATGGCAGGTACATTGATAAATAGGTATAATGCTGAAAGCTCTATAAGTTCAGCCAAATCTTTCTGGAGAGAACTCTCGGTTCAGTTCAGTTCAGTTCAGTTGCTCAGTCGTGTCCGACTCTTTGCGACCCCATGAATCGCAGCACGCCAGGCTTCCCTGTCCATCACCATCTCCCGGAGGTCACTCAGACTGGAAAGGTATAATAAGTGATATTAAACTGAATATACTTCCTGCTTTGGAAATTCTACTTTGGGGAGCATACTTTAAGGAAATAAGTAAAGGAAAAGTCAAGAAGTTGATACAAAGATGTTTATGGCTACACTATGTATGAGGAGAAGCAGGCAGCAAAGAATGAGAGGGTTAGATGCCATCACTGACTCAATGGACATAAGTTTGAGCAAACCCTGGGAGAGTGTGAAGGGCAGGAAGCCTGGCATGCTGCAGTCCATGGGGTCTCAAAGAGTCGAACGTGACTGAGTGACTGAGCAACAATAATATATGAGGGAAAACAAAACAACCCAAACGGCCCAAACAGAAGAAAAACTGCCATAGCCATATAAATACTGTAAGCTTAGGAAGAACTAATACACTACTATGAAATGCTAAGTGAAAGAAGCAAAAACAAATAATCTATTGACACAGAGTTTAAATACATGTAATGTACACATAGACCTTAGCAGTGATCATGAGATTTTAAACAATATAAATCAATTATAATGACAAGTTAATGTAAGAAATTGAAATATTCTGTAAATTATCTGCACAGGAAACTCCATCCTGTGGCAGAAAATACTTAGTGGATATTCTTAGTAAAACAAGTGAAAGAAACTATTCAATAATATATATACAAACTTTATCATTTATTTTTCTAGCAAAAACTTGGCTCTCTTCCCTTATCAAATCAAGAGTCTGTTCTTACTGAAATTTGTTTTCTTTCTCTTAGAGATTAAAGTCAGAACCTTTACTGCTTTCCATACAGTGTCTATAGTTTGTATATAATTGAGTCTAGTTAAAACATTTTTATCTTTCTACTTTAATCACTCTGAATGTCTCTGGGAAAACATGTAATTTACAACAGACACAGTGATTAATCTCTGTTCATTATAGTGATCTGCTCAAGTGATACTGATCTCTTGAATTGTTTTTCTAGTTAAATATGCTAAAGAAGATGAAGAAATCACTGTAAAATTATTTGCCTCCATTTCTTGCCTTTACAAGCCTTAATCAAATTAAGGGGAACATTTAAACACAGAATATTACCATAAAATTAAATTTTGATTTTTTTGATATGTGAATAATGAGACCTATAAAGTTGCTAGATTTGTAGTGACATTTAATGGAAACATACAACTTATACCTATTTAAAAGTTTTTGTGGAATTACTCACAAACTTACATATGTCTGATTTATATATATATATATTTAAAATTTGTTGAATTATAGTTGATTTACAATGTTGTTGATTTCTCCTGTACAGTAAAGTGATTCTGTTATACATATATATTTTCTTTTTCATATTCTTTTCCGTTATGGTTTATCACATGATATTGAGTATAGTTCCCTGTATATATATCTGAATTAATTATTTTATTTTTTATTTTTTAGCAGTTGTTTTATATTTAATTTATAAAAGAGACCCCCAAATAATAATAACAAATTATCCAGGGGCAGGGAAGTAGAGTCAGGTCCTCCCCATCCCAGCTGTGCCCTCTTCCTCTCTGGCAGGAAAAGAATTGACCTCTCAGGAGTAAATAAGTTATTTTAATAGTTCCCAGACAAAATACAAGGAAAGAGGCATGGCTGAAGTATACAATCATAATGCTTAGGGCAGCTAAAGTATCCAAAAGAGAAGGAAGAGAAAGCTTAGCTTTTAAAACAAATTACTGGTGCTTAGATTTTGTGTGTGTGTGTGTGTGTGTGTGTGTTTAAGCCCACATACATATAGTATTTGTTAAAAGTGTGAATGTATTAAATATATGTTGGGAAAGGATATAGAAGCCAAGACTCCAGATACAATTATAATATTGATACTTCTTGAACCTAGAGTTTACTTAACCGTCAGTGTTAGCATCTGGAACACATCAGAAAGCCAGCAACAAGCCACAGAGCATGAACGCCACAAAGTTCACGCTCTCAAATATATAGGTAGGCCCAGGCTTTCATTCAGAGCTTTTTAACTCTGGATTGACTCACAGTTCTTTTAGCTTGCGTATCTAGCTTCTGTCAGCATACAATATTAGAAGCAGAAGTTTCTGAGGATACCCAATGATGGAAGAAACAGAAAAATCTATAAACATCAGACACAAGAGCTTAAAGGTTGGAGCTGATTAGATGACAGAGACATGTATATCTTCCTTAATTCATGATCAGGTTACATCTTGATAAGCCCATCATAAGTTGAAAATACATTAAGTCAAAAATTCATTCAATGCTACCTCACTTACTGAACAGGTATCCCAGTGACTCAGCGGTAAAGAATCCACCTGCAATGCAGGAAATGCAGGAGATGCAGGTTCTATCCCAGGGTCAGAAAGGTCCCCTGGAGGAGGGCATGGCAGCCCACTTCAGTATTCTTGCCTGGAGAATCCCATGGACAGAGGAGCCTGGTGGGCTACAGTCCATAGGTTCGCAAAGAGTTGGAGAGAAATGAAATGACTGAGTATGCACCCATGCACCTATTGAACATCACAGCTTAGCCTAGCCACTTTAAACATGCTTGGCATCCTTACAATAGCTTATAGATAGGTGCAATCATCAAATACAAAGTCTATTTTATAATACAGTGTTGAATATCTCATGTAATTTATTGAATATTGTACTGAAAGTGAAAAACAGAATGGCTGGGTACACACAGTGGTTGTAAGTGTTTTGGTTGTTTACCTTCATGATGGCGAGGCTGATTGGGAGCTGCTGCTGTCCATCATCACATAACACATATTGCTAGCCCAGGAAAAGATCAACATTCAAAGGGTGATTTCTACTTTTTTTTTTTTTTTTTTTTTACATGTGGGTGTTCAGATTTCCCAGCACCATTTGTTGAAGGGACTGTCTTTCCAGCATTGTGTAGTTTTGCCTCCTTTGTCATAGATTAATTGACCATAGGTGCATGAGTTTATTTCTGTTTTCTATCTTGTTCCTTTAATCTCTATTTCTAATTTTGTGCCAGAACCATACTGTTTTGATGACTATAGTTTTGTAGTATAGTCTAAAGTCAGGGAACCTGATTCCTCCAGCTCCATTTTTCTTTTTCAAGATTGCTTTGGCCATTCAGGGTCTTTTCTGTCTCTATACAAACTTTGCAATTTTTTGTTCTGGTTCTATGAAAAAGGCCATTGGTAATTTGATAGGGCTTGCACGGAATCTGTAGATTGCCACCTTGGGCAGTATAGTCATTTTGACAATATTGATTCTTCCAATCCACAAATATGGTATATCTTTCCATCTGTTTATGTCTTTGATTTCTTTCATCAGCATCTTATCATTTTCAGAGTATAGGTCTTTTTTGTCCTTAGGTAAGTTTATTGCCAGGAGAAATATCAATGACCTCAGATATGCAGATGATACCATCCTTATGGCAGAAAGTGAAGAGGAACTAAAAGGCCTCTTGATGAAAGTGAAAGAGGAGAGTGAAAAAGTTGGCTTAAAGCTCAACATTCAGAAAACGAAGATCATGGCATCTGGTCCCATCACTTCATGGGAAATAGATGGGGAAACAGTGTCAGACTATTTTGGGGGGCTCCAAAATCACTATAGATGGTGATTGCAGCCATGAAATTAAAAGACATTTACTCCTTGGAAAGAAAATTTTGACCAACCTAGATAGAATATTCAAAAGCAGAGACATTACTTTGCCAACAAAGGTCCGTCTAGTCAAGGCTATGGTTTTTCCAGTAGTCATGTATGGATGTGAGAGTTGAACTGTGAAGAAAGCTGAGCGCCGAAGAATCTATGCTTTTGAACTGTGGTGTTGGAGAAGACTCTTGAGAGTCCCTTGGACTGCAAAGAGATCCAACCAGTCCATTCTAAAGGAGATCAGCCCTGGGTGTTCTTTGGAAGGAATGATGCTAAAGCTGAAACTCCAGTACTTTGGCCACCTCATGTGAAGAGTTGATTCACTGGAAAAGACTCTGATGCTGGGAGGGATTGGGGACGACAGAGGATGAGATGGCTGGATGGCATCACTGACTCGATCGACATGAGTTTGAGTGAACTCCGGGAGTTGGTGATAGACAGGGAGGCCTAGTATGCTGCGATTCATGGGGTTGCAAGGAGTCAGACACGACTGAACTGAACTGAACTGAAGTTTATTCCTAGATTTTTTGTTCTTTTTGATGTGATGGTAAGTGGAATTGCTTCTTGAATTTCTTTTTCTGATCTTTCATTGTTAGTGTATATAAATGCAACAGATTTCTGTGTATTAATTTTTTAACCTACAACTTTACCAAATTCATCAATGAGTTCTAGGAGAGTTCTGGTACCATCTTTAGGATCTTGTATGTATGTATAGTATCATATCATCTGCAAATAGTGATAGTTTAGCTTCTTCTTTTCCAATTTAGATTTACTTTAACTTCTTTTTCTTTTCTTTTCTGATTCTTGTACCTAGGACTTCCAAGACTACGTTGAATAAAAGTTATGAGAGTGGACATCCTTGCCTTATTCCTGATCTTAAAGGGAATGCTTTCAGCTTTTCATCATTGAGTATGATGCTAGCTGTAGTTTTGTCATATATGGCCTTTGTAATGTCTGGGTATGTACCCTCTATGCCCACTTTCTGGAGAGTTTTTATCATAAATGGGTGCTGAATTTTGTCAAAAGCTTTTTCTGCATTTACTGAGATGATTGTATGGTTTTTATTCTTCAGTTTGTTACGTGGTCTATCACATTGATTTGCAGATACTGAAAATTCCTTACATCCCTGAGATGAATCTCATTTGATCATGGTATTCTTTAACTTCATACACAAAAATAAGCTCAAAATGAATTAAAGACCTACTGTGAGACTGGACACTATAAAACTCCTAGAGGAAAACGCAGACAGAACACTCTCTGACATAAATCACAGCAGTATCTTTTTAAATCCATCTCACAGAATAATGGAAACAAAACAAAAAATAAACAACTGGGACCTACTTAAACTCAAAAGCTTTTGCACAGCAAAGGAAAAAATAAACAAAATGAAAAGACAACCTACATACTGGGAGAAAATATTTGCAAATGATGTGACCCCTGAGGGATTAGTCTCCAAACTTTTCAAACAGCTTATGATGCTTAACAGCTTCAAAACAAACAACCCACTGAAAAAATGGGCAGAAGGCCTGAATAGACATTTCTTCAAAGAAGACATACAGATGGCCAACAGGCACATGAAAAGATTTTCAACATCGCTAGTTATTAGAGAAATGCAAATCAAAACTACAGTGAGATATCACCTCACACTGATCAGAATGGCTGTCATCAAAAAATTCACAACAAATGCTGGAGAGGGTGTGGGGGAAAGGAACCCTCTTACACTGTGTGTAACTGTCACTGTGGTTGTGTCAGACTGTTTGAGACCTATGGACAGAAGCCCACCAGGCTCCTCTATCTATGTGATTCTCCAGGCAAGAATACTGGCGTGGGATGCCATGCCCTCCTCCGGCTGATCTTCCTGATCCAGGGATCAAACCCGTATCTCCTGCATTAAGCTACCTTATGACACTGCGATACTACTCCTGGACATTCATCCAGAGGAAAACATGACCCAAAAAGTCACATGCATTCCAATGTTCACTGCAGCACTGTTTACAATAGTCAAGACATCGAAGCCTACATGTCCATTGAGAGAGGACTGGATAAAGAAGGTATGGTACATATACAGAATGGAATCTTACTCAGCTATTAAAATGAATGAAATAATGCCATTTATAGCAACATGGATGAATCTAGAGAGTATCATACTGAACGAAGTAAGTCAGACAGAGAAGGAGAAATATTGTATGACATCCTTTATATGTGGAATCTGAAAAGAAATGAAGCAAATGAACTTCCTTACAAAAGAGAAAGAGATTCACAGACTTGGAAAACAAACTTATGGTTGTCAGGAGGAAGGGATAGTTAGGGAGTTAGGGAAGGTCAAGTTCACACTGCTATGTTCAAATGGATAACCAACCAGGACCTATTGTATAGCACATGGAACTCTACTCAACAGTTGTGTACCAGTCTGGATGGGAGGGGGGTTTAGAGGAGAACAGATAACATGTATATGTATGGCTGAGTCCCTTCATCGTTCACCTGAAACTACCACAACATTACTACTGGCTATACCCCAGTAAAAAATAAAAAGTTTAAAGTTTTGGGGAAAAAAAAAAAGTCATTAGCAAAATAACAAAGTGAGAAATGCATATTAAAACGATGTATAACATAACCATATTTAAGAACATATTCTAATATCAAACAGCAAATTTCAAAAATGTAAAACCATAATTACTTTTGCTCCAACCTAATATGTGCTCCATGAAATAAAAATCTCCTCTCTGAGAAAGAAAAGGGGAAAAAAACACACACACACACACAAAAAAAAAAACACAAAATACACCAAGGATTTNATATTCTAATATCAAACAGCAAATTTCAAAAATGTAAAACCATAATTACTTTTGCTCCAACCTAATATGTGCTCCATGAAATAAAAATCTCCTCTCTGAGAAAGAAAAGGGGAAAAAAACACACACACACACACAAAAAAAAAAACACAAAATACACCAAGGATTTTAGTGCGGGGAAAACAAGATGACTAAATGTCAGATTATATATTATATTTATTATATGTCAGATTATATATATTTATAAAACGACTAAATGTCAGATTTCAGTGGCCCCAGAGGCCAACTTCATGAGAAGACATGGAGAAATCCAAACTTACTACGATACCGTTGTGGTTAATAGTATCATCTTCTGTCAGATTGTCTATAGAGCTGCCAATCTATACTGTCTGTTCATAGAGGAATACATAATAATAGCTAAAATTTAAAGTAATTTAAAGTAGTCAAGAGCCTGTCCTTAATGCCTGTCTGTCACATGTTAATCCACTTAATCGCCACAGTGCACTTGTTTGGTAAATATTATTATCATTCCTGTTTTTCACAGGTAGGGAAACAGTCACATAGAAAAGAAACAACTTGCTCAACATCATGCAACTTAATAAATGTCAGAACCAGGTTTTTAACTTGAGTTGTCTGACTCCAGAGGCTTGTAATACTGTCACACCAATATGTTTATTTTAGAAAATTTAGAAAATAGAGAAAAGTTTACAAAGAAAAACAGTCAGCCATCTTTCATTACCTCGAGATAACTAACTACTGTTAACATTTTGTATGTACTTTTATATGAATAGGTACTTTCCCCTTAATACTAGGATTGGAATATACATTCCCTTTTATAATCTTTTATTTTATCTATGTATTTGAGTATTATTCTAAAACGTGGTTTAAAAAATCTTTACAAAAAAAAGAAACAATACAAAATCTCTACACAGTATTTCACATCACTAAAGTTACCATCTCCTATTTAACCATTCTCATTTAGACTATTTCCAGTTTTTCAATACTCTAAATACTGTTACAGTGAACATCCTTACCCGTAAGTGTTTGTGATCATCTAAAATTATTTCCAAGGAACTAAAAAGCATCTTGATGAAAGTGAAAGAGGAGAGTGAAAAAGTTGGCTTAAAGCTCAACATTCAGAAAACGAAGATCATGGCATCTGGTCCCATCACTTCATGGGAAATAGATGGGGAAACAGTGGAA
>SJYT01033214.1:263393-338907 GCA_006410635.1 Cephalophus harveyi
CTTTGGAAGAACTGATGCTAAAGCTGAAACTCCAGTACTTTGGCCACCTCATGCGAAGAGTTGACTCATTGGAAAAGACTCTGATGCTGGGAGGGATTGGGGGCAGGAGGAGAAGGGGATGACCGAGGATGAGATGGCTGGATGGCATCACTGACTCGATGGATGTGAGTCTGAGTGAACTCCGGGAGATGGTGATGAACAGGGAGGCCTGGCGTGCTGCGATTCATGGGGTCGCAAAGAGTCGGACATGACTGAGCGACTGAACTGAACTGAACTGAAATAACTTGCTAAAAAGTGGAGTTGCTGAATCAAAAGTCTGTGCCTTTTTAAAACTGTTGGTGAAAGTGAAAGTGAAGTCGCTCAGTCATGTCCGACTCTTTGTGACCCCATGGACTGTAGCCTACCAGGCTCCTCTGTCCATGGGATTTTCCAGGCAATGGTACTGAAGTGGATTTCCATCTCTTTCTCCAGGGGATCTTCCTGACCCTGGGGTCGAACCCGGGTTTCCCGCATTGTAGACAGACGCTTTACCGTCTGAGCCACCAGGGAAGTCCAACTGTCGGTCCAGGTTGTCAAATTGCGTGTGTGCTCAGTTCCTCAGTCACCTCCAGCTCATCGCGACCCCATGGACTGTAGCCCACCAATCTCCTCTGCCCATGGACTTTTACAGGCTAGAATACTGGAGTGGGTTGCCATTTCCTTTCCAAGGGATCTTCCCAACCTGGGGATCGAATCTGCACCTCCTGCCTTGGCAGGCAGACTCTTTTCCAATGAGCCTTCTGAGAAACCTGTTTTCAAACTGCCCTTTGGAAAAGTTGCAGCAATTTGCATTCATACCAGCAATAGATATGAGTGCCCATTTCCAATAAATGCTCATCGATACATTTTTTGATCTCCTTGATATGTAATGCAGTAGGTAGGTAGGTAGGTGAAGTCGCTCAGTCGTGTCCGACTCTTTGCGACCCCATGGACTGTAGCCTACCAGGCTCCTCCGTCCATGGGATTCTCCAGGCAAGTATGCTGGAGTGGGTTGCCATTTCCTTCTCCAGAGGATCTTCCCGACCCAGGGATCGAACCCAGGTCTCCCGCATTGGAGGCAGACGCTTTAACCTCTGAGCCACCAGGGAAGCCCGTAATGCAGTATATCTTTAATAATCTTAACATCTTTTACTAAATGTTAGTGGTTGTTTAGATTTCTTCTTTTTTGATTTGTCTCTTGATGTCCATTATCAGTTTTCTAATAGGCTGTTGGATTTTTTCTTACTGATTTGTAAGGGCTTTTAGTATAGTTAGACTACGTACACTACAAATGTTTTCCCCCCATTTGTTGTTTGCCTTTTAATTACATTTTAAAAAAACTTTAATTTTATCTGAAGATTGTTCTTAGGCTCTGCTTTGCAAACCTGTGGGAATCTGAATCCATGCCAAGCACTGCCTGGTGCTAAATAACCATATTATATATTTTGTACCATTGTCACAGAATGTAAATGATAGGAGTAATTTAAAAAATTGAATCACCTAACAAATGAAAACATATCATACAGCACTATTTAGTGTACTGTGGTGAACTGAATGGGACTGAAATCCAAAAGACATTCAATTTGCTGTACAGTAGAAACTAATGCAACATTGTAAAGCAACTATACTTCAAAACAAATTAATTTTAAAAATAGGGACAAAATTTAAAAATAAAAGCATAAGTTTTTGGTTTGTTGAAATTAAAAAAAAAATATGGAGCCATCTAAAAGTCTTACTAAATTCATGATAACATTTTTCTTCTTTTGATTTATTTAATTGGAGAATAACTGCTTTACAATATTGTGTTGGTTTCTGCCATATATCAACATGAATCAGCCATAGGTATACATATGTCACCTCCCTCTGAAAGTTCCCTCCCATCTCCTACCTCATCCCACCCCTCTAGGTTGTCACAAAGCACCAGGTTGAGCTCCCTGCATCATACAACAAATTCCCACTGGCTGTTTACAAGCCGCTCATGATAATATTTTGTCATTAGGTATTTTATTCAATCTGTGGATGTTGTGTGTAAATAACTGTCATATAACAGCAATTGCTGCTTTCATCTGGGACAGTCCAGGTCAAGTCGGGACACAGTAGTAGCTACACATTATTATTAAGGAATCTTCGGAAGTTTTCTACTTATCTACATCTTGTGGGGGAGAAGGAGGAAAGGGACCAATGAGTACCTCTAAAACCCATGGTGAGTGTCCCATTCTCCTTAGCCTCTTCTAGCTTCCCTAGTCTTGACTGTCCGAGGCAGAGTCTAGAGAGGGAGTTCCCCCTAATTCTGTGGGCAAGTATGAGACCTCTGTTTAGGAATGGAAAACTTGAAATTTCCTGGTGGGCAAAAGATTTCTCCATAGAAGAGGCCAGAAGAGAGAGGAGACCTGTGCCTGAGAGGTTGCTGATACGCTCTAGGTTATACAGGTTAGGCTAGAGATGCCTGTTACCCATTCAGGTGACTGCTGTGTAGACAGCTGGACTTGAACATTTGGAGTTAGAAGAGAGATCTGAGCTTGATACTTAGATTTGGAAACCATCTATATACAAGATAATTGAAACCTTTGGGGGGCATGAGATTGCACAGGGAGTGTAAATAAGCAAAATTAGAACCAAAATAGAAATTCCAGTGTTTCGGGGATGGGCAGAGGAAGAATAGCCAACAAAAATGGTAGAAATGTTGAAGTTGGAGCAATACAAAGCTTCAGTGATAAGCACTGTGATGCAGTGATAAGAATATGTGCATTAAAGTCAGATCTGCTGGCTGTGTAATGTGGGACAAGTTTCTTAACTTCTCTAGGTCTGTTTCCCCAACCCAACATGAAGACAGTCCCTGTGTTAAGGAATGCGTGATGGGGTGAATGAGAATGTAGGAAAGTCCCTGGTTCTATTCAGCAGTGAGAGGGTGCTTTGTAGGAGTTAAAGGAAGAATATGATCCCCTAAGAGCATTCTCAGTGCTTAAACCTGAGATTATCATTTGCTTTGCAGAGGTGTGAGATTAGTAACACTATAAGGAAAATGTCTCCTACCTGTGCCAGTTAATGCCCAATCTTAGGACATAAGGATCCAGGATATGAGTATCAGAATCAGACATTTTTCAGATACTATTTTGATGTTGGCCTATCCTTGAGCCAAAGACAGAATTACAGTTGGCCCTCAGCCCTTGGTATCCAATGGCTTCCCTGGGAGCTCAGCTGGTAGAGAATCCACCTGCAATTCAGGAGACCCCGGTTTGATTCCTAGGTTGGGAAGTTCCCCCGGAAAAGGGATAGGTTTCCCACTCCAGTATTCTTGGGCTTCCCTGGTGGCTCAAACGGTAAAGAATCTGCCTGCAATGTGGGAGACCTGGGTTTGATCCCTGTGTTGGGAAGATCGGTTGGAGGAGGTCATGGCAACCCACTCCAGTATTCTTGCCTGGAGAATCCCTATAGACAGAGGAGACTTGTGGTCTACAGTTCATAGGGTCGCAAAGATTCGGACACGACAGAATGACTAAGCACAGCAAAGCGCTCGGTGTCTATAGGTTCCGTGTCCTCAGATGTAAGCAGCCACAGATTGAAAATACTGGAAAAAATCCAGAAAGTTACAAAAAGGCCAAACTTGAATTTGCCACATGCTGGCAACTATTTACATAGCATTTACATTATGTTAGGTATGCTAAGTAATCTAGAGATGATTTAAAGTATGTGGGAGGATGTGCATAACTTATATGCAGATTGTATACCATTTTATATAAGTGACTTGAAATTGTGTAGATTTTGTTATCTGTGGTGGGGCCAGAGAGGGACCCCAGGGATACTAGATTCGACTGTATATTATTGTCTCAAAACACTTTCTTCAAGTCCTTTTCTTCCTGAGGAACTTCCTCTGTTAGAAAATAAAACTGGGGATTACAGAACATCCTTTTCCCCTAGAATAGAAAATTCAAATGTTAAAATGTTCACACTTAATGTATGTTCACCTATATTTAGAAAATACTGTAAAACTAATTTTTAAATAAACAATAAAGGTAATATGTGAAAATTACATATAGGTATAAAGATTTCAAACTATACAGAGAGGTATAAAATGAAAAGTAATTCTTTCCCCTCATCCAATTTCCTTCCCAAGAGGTAACTGTTAATAGTTTCTTGTGTATCATTCTCATTAACATAAATACTTATATAGGTATATTCTTCCCCCAACACACACAAATGGACTTCTACTCTACATAATATTCTGTTTTCATTGCCTTTTAAATTAACACTAAGTCGAGGATTTTTTTCATATCAACATAGGTAACTCCTCCTTGTTCTTTTTAACAGATGGGCAGAAATTCTTTACACTATGTGAAAATTTACTTAACAGCCTCTGACTGATGGATATTTAAGTTATTTTCAATTTGTGGTGTTGCAAATACTATAATGACTATTTTCACATGTAAATGAGTTTTTGTACATTTATACAGTATAGTTATAGGATAAATTCCTATTGGATGAAGGAGTAAGTGTACTTGAAAATTTAATATTATTAAATTGCCCTCCAAAGAGGACACTTCTTCTAACTGGGGTATCCAGTCCTCCAAACTTACTCCAACACTATATTGAACTTAAAAGTCTCTGACAGAATAGTAGGTAAAATAGCATCTTGCTTTACTTTCTTTTTAATTAAAGTATAGTTGATTTATAATATTAGTTTCAGGTATACAACATAGTGATTCAGAATTTTTATAGCTTATACTCCATTTAAAGTTATTACAAAATAATGGCCATATTTCCCTGTGCTGTAGAATACATCCTTATTGTTTGTTTATTTTTTACATAGTAGTTTGTATCTCTACATCCCACACTCCTGTCTTGCCCCTCTACCTTTCTTCAGTGGAATGGCAAACCTACTTGCCTTGAGAACCCCATGAACAGAATGAAAAGTAAAAAAGATATGACACTGAAAGATGAACTCCCCAGGTCAGTAGGCACCCAATATGTTACTGGAGAAAAGTGGGGAAAGAGCTCCACAAGGAATGAAGAGGCTGCGCCAAAGCAGAAACGATGCCCAGTTGTGGATGTGTCTGGTGGTAAAAGTAAAGTCTGATGTTGTAAAGAACAATATTGCATAGGAACCTGGAATCTTAGGTCCATGAATCAAGGTAAATTGGAAGTGCTCAAACAGGAGATGTTAAGGGCGAACATCGACATTTTGGGAATCAGTGGACTAAAATGCACAGGAATGGGCGAGTTTAATTCAGATGACCATTTTATTTATTACTGTGGGCAAGAATCCCTAAGAAGAAAAGGAGGAGCCCTCATAGTCAACAAGAGTCCAAAATGCAGTACTTGGGTACAATCTCAGAACGACAAAATGATCTCTGTTTCCAAGGCAAGCCATTAAATATCACAATAATCCAAGTCTATGTCCCAATCACTAATGCCAAAGAAGGTGAAGTTGAACAGTTCTAGGAAGACCTACAAGATCTTCTAGCTAGAACAAACACCAAAAAAAGATGTCCTTTTCATAATAGGGGACTGGAATGCAAAAGTAGGAAGTCAATAGATACCTGGAGTAACGGGCAAGTTTGACCTTGAAGGACAAAATGAAGCAGGGCAAAGGCTAACAGAGTTTTGTCAAGAGAACGCACTGGTCATAGCAAACACCCTCTTCTGACAACACAAGGTGATTCTACACATGGACATCACCAGATGGTCCATACAGAAATCAGATTGGTTATATTCTTTGCAGCCAAAGATGGAGAAGCTCTATACAGTCAGCAAAAACAAGACCAGGTGCTGACTGTGGCTCAGATCATGAACTCCTTATTGCAAAATTCAGACTTACATTGAAGAAAATAGGGAAAACTATTAGGCCATTCAGGTATGACCTAAATCAAATCCCTTATGCTTATACAGTGGAAATGACAAATAGATTCAAGGGATTAGATCTGCTAGACAGAGTGAAGAGCTATGGACGGAGGTTCATGACATTGTACAGGAAGTGGTGATCATTGTACAAAAAGTGGTTTCTGAAATGCAACAGGAAAAATGGCTGTCTGAAGGGGACTTATAAATAGCTGAGAAAAGAAGAGAAGCTAAAGGCAAAGGAGAAAGGAAAACTATACCCATTTGAATGCAGAGTTTAAAAGAATAGCAAGGAGAGATAAGAAAGCCTTCTTAAGTGAACAATGCAAAGAAATAGAGGAAAATAATAGAATAGGAAAGACTAGAGATCTCTTTGATAGCCTATGGTGAATGGAGAACGGTGTCGGGTTCCTGATTTCTGATGGAGAGAATTTTGCTTCCGATTCAGAGACTCAGCTTTAGTCACTCAGAGCTTCCTGGCAAAAGTTTTATTACAGTGAAAAAGGGGTAGAGAAAGCTTCTGACACAGACATCAGAAGAGGGCAGAGAGGGCCCCACTAGTCTTATCAAGGCCTTATGTACCTTTTCAAATGGTTGTTAACAAGAGAACAGTCTTATCAGACCCAAAGAAACAAACAAACATTTTAAGATAACAGGATTAGTCAGAAGGTTCTTAAAAAGGAGAAATATGTCTTCCAGCAAGATATAATGTTGTTCTGTAATCATTAGTACAGAGTTTAAGGAAAAACAAGCCCTTGAGCAAGATAAGTTGTTTTGTTGTGTAATCATAGGAAATGGCAACCCACTCCGGTGTTCTTGCCTGGAGAATCCTAGGGATGGGGGAGCCTGGTGGGCTGCCGTCTATGGGGTTGCACAGAGTCGGACACGACTGAAGCGACTTAGCAGCAGCAGCAGCAGCATTAGCTGTATGCTGAAAGAAAAAAAAGTCTTATGTGACTAAGATGAAGGAATGTAGACAAAAAACTTTGTTGCTTTCTCCTCCTTGAGGGCCCTGGACTCCTCATCAACCTACCTAAGAATTAACTCTCTCATCTTCAAGAAAATTAGATACCAAGGGAACATTTCATGCAAAGATGGGCACAATAAAGGACAGAAATGGTATGGGCCTACCAGAATCAAAAGATATTAAGAAGCAGTGGTAAGAATACACAGAAGAACTATACAAAGAAGATCTTCATGACCCAGATAACCATGATGGTGTGATCACTCACCTAGAGCCAGACATCTTGGAGTGCAAAGTCAAGTGGGCCTTAGGAAGCTTCATGACAAAACTAGTGGAGGTGATGGAATTCCAGCTGAGCTATTTCAAATCCTAAAAGATGATGTTGTGAAAGTGCTGCACTCAATATGCCAGCAAATTTGGAAAACTCAGCAGTGGCCACAGGACAGGAAAAGGTCAGTTTTCATTCCAGTCCCAAAGAAGGGCAAGGCCAAAGAGTATTCAAACTAGCAAACAATTGCACTTATTTCACATGCTAGCAAAGTAATGCTGAAAATTCTCCTAGCAAGGCTTCAATAGTACATTAACCAAGAACTTCCAGATGTTCAAGCTGGATTTAGAAAAAACAGAGGAACAAGAGATTAAATTGCCAACATCTATTGCACTGATGCTGGGAGGGATTGGGGGCAGGAGGAGAAGGGGACGACAGAGGATGAGATGGTTGGATGGCATCACTGACTTGGTGGACGTGAGTCTGAGTGAACTCCGGGAGTTGGTGATGGACAGGGAGGCCTGGCGTGCTGCGATTCATGGGGTCACAAACAGTCAAGATGTGTATAAGAGACAGGAATATGTAAGGAGAAGGGGACGACAGAGGATGAGATGGTTGGATGGCATCACTGACTTGGTGGACGTGAGTCTGAGTGAACTCCGGGAGTTGGTGATGGACAGGGAGGCCTGGCGTGCTGCGATTCATGGGGTCACAAACAGTCAGACACGACTGAACTGAATTAAATTGAACTGCACTGTGGGAAAAGCAAGAGAATTCCAGAAAAACTTCTGTTTTATTGACTATGCTAAAGCCTTTGACTGTGTGGATCACAACAAACTGTGGAAAATTCTTAAGGAGATGGGAGTACCAGAACCACCTTACCTGCCTCTTGAGAAATCTGTATGCAGGTCAAGAAGCAACAGTTAGAACTGGACTTGGAAAAATGGACTGGTTTGAAATTGGGAAACGTGTACGTCAAGGCTGTATATTGTGACCCTGCTTATTTAACTTATATGCAGATTACATCATGAGAAATACCAAGTAGACAAAGCACAAGCTGGAATCAAGATTGCCAGGAGAAATACCAGTAACCTCAGATATGAAGATGATACCACCATTGTGGCAGAAAGCAAACAGAAACTAAAAACCTTCTTGATGAAGGTGAAAGAGGAGAGTGAAACATCTGGCTTAAAACTCAACCTTCAGAAAACTAAGATCATGGCATCTGGTCCCATCACTTCATGGCAAATAGATGGGGAAACAATGAAAACAGTGACAGACTTTATTCTCTTGGACTCCAAAATCACTGCAGATGGTGACTGCAGCCACAAAATTAAAAGATGGTTGCTCCTTGGAAGAGAAGCTATGACCAACCTAGATCGCATATTAAAAAGCAAAGGCATTACTTTGCCACCAAAATTCTGTCTAGTCAAAGCTATGGTTTTTCCAGTAGTCATGTATGGATGAGAGAGTTGGACCATAAAGAAGGCTGAACGCCAAAGAATTGATGGTTTTGAAATGTGGTGTTGGAGAAGACTCTTGAGAGTCCCTTGGACTGCAAGGAGATCAAACCAGTCAATCCTAAAGGAAATCAATCGTGAATATACATTGGAAGGATTGACCCCGAAGCTGAAACTCCAAAACTTTACCCAGCTGATGTGAATAGCTGACTTATTAGTAAAGACCCCAATGCTGGGAAAGATTGAAGGAGAAGGGAACGACAGAGGATGAGATGGTTGGATGGTATCACTGATTCAATGGACATGAGTTTGACCAAGCTCTGGGAGATGGTAAAGGATAGAGAAGCCTGGCGTGTTGCAGCCCATGGGGTTGCAAAGATTTGGGTCCTACTGAGCAACTGAACAACGACATACTCCATTTAAAGTTATTACAAAATAATGGCTATATTTACCTGTGCTGTAGGATATATCCTTGTTGCTTATTTATTTTATACATAGTAGCTTGTATCTCTTCATCCCATACCCTTGTTCTGCTCCTCCCCTCTCCCCTCTCCCAACTGGTAATCACTAGTTCCTTCTCTATATCTGTGAATTTGTTTCTGTTTTGTTATATTCACTTGTTAGTTTTATTTTTAAGATTCCATTATAAAATATCTTGCTTTAATTTGTTCTTTAATTGCAAGACTAAGCATTTAAATCACATATTGGCTATCTTTATATTTCTGTTCCAGTAATTTGCTTCTTTTTTCTCTTTTTAAAAACGATTGAAGAATCCTATTGTTGATTTGTAATGTCTTTTAATATGAAGGAAGTTAACCCATTGTCTATCATAGATGTGTATAAGAGACAGCATGCGAAGAGTTGACTCATTGGAAAAGACTCTGATGCTGGGAGTGATTGGGGGCAGGAGGAGAAGGGGACGAGTGAGGATGTGATGACTGGATGGCATCACATATTGGCTATCTTTATATTTCTGTTCCAGTAATTTGCTTCTTTTTTCTCTTTTTAAAAACGATTGAAGAATCCTATTGTTGATTTGTAATGTCTTTTAATATGAAGGAAGTTAACCCATTGTCTATCATCCTTAGCAAAGATTTTTATATTTTTTTTTGTACTTTAAGTTTGTTTATAGTCTATTTCTTTTCCCTGAAGGAGTTCTAAAATTTTATTTATTTATGTATTATCAGTCTATTTCTTTAAAGCTTCTTCTGCACTCTAAGATTTTTTCTTAAAAAATTCAACAGTATTTTTTTCTAGTAGCTTTACTTTTATGTTAGGTTGTTTGATCTACTGAAATTGAGAGGACTGCCCTTGGTGATGGTGGTTGCTACTAAGCAGCCCTCCTCATGCCTGCACTCACCAGCCTCAGCACTCGGCACACTTCCTGGAGGATCTGCTCCTGGTTCTTCACCGAGCAGAGCACCAGGGTGCAGACCACCACATCCATGGAGCTTGGGGCCACCTGGTGCATGTTCTCCCCAGCAGCTACTATGAAGCACTCAAACTACAGGTGTGGGTTCTGGGCAATGCTCTTGATCAAGAACTTCTCAAAACTGGAGTTGGGATCAACACAAGTCACCTGGCATCCAGAGGGGTAGGACTTGAAGTTGGCCCCGGTGCCACAGCCCAGCTCCAACAGGGAGAGTTTCCCAGAGGGGCCCGTGAACTCCCACAGGTTGCTGAAGAACTCCTGCTTCTTGCTTGCCATCTGATTGTTGTACATCACAGTGAACCTCACCAGGAAGTAGGAGAACCACTGTTTGCATATCCAGTTCCACAAGTCCAGAAAGTCCAGCAGGTACATGGGAAATGCCAGTATGCAGACGGCCAGCTGGAGGATAACAATGGTAAGTGCCATCACTCAGAAAACAGGTCAACGGTTAGAGATCTGACTCCTTTAATTGCAGGAAGTAGGTTTCTGGCCACACTCCAGAGCCAATCAGCTGTAGAGGAAAGAACTGGCTGTGCTGTAAATACACAGATCTTGGGCAAGAGACCTGTTTTATCCAATTAATAGATGTTTGGCAGAAATTGCCTCATGGCTTATTTTTCATGAAGTGAAATGAGAAGGTTCCCAGCTTTTCCTCAGAAGGAAAGCTGATTACAACCCCCTATTCCTGCTTGGGGAGAAGGCAATGGCACTCCACTCCAGTACTCTTGCCTGAAAAATCCCATGGACGGAGGAGCCTGGAAGGCTGCAGTCCATGGGGTTGCTAAGAGTCGGGCATGACGGAGCGACTTCACTTTCACTTTTCACTTTCACGCATTGGAGAAGGAAATGGCAACCCTCCCCAGTATTCTTGCCTGGAGAATCCCAGGGACAGGGGGGACTAGTGGGCTGCCCTCTATGGGGTCGCACAGAGTCGGACACGACTGAAGGGACTTAGCAGCAGCAGCAGCAGCATTCCTGCTTGGAGACTACTGCTGCAGTTTTAAATGCAGAGTCTACTCACAGCTTGCCTGTTTTCCAGTGACCTCTCCTAAGAAAATGATCTGTAGGTGAAGCCTGGCTAACACCCACACCAGCAAGCCAATGCCAAAGCCTAGTTATTACTACATGCCCCCCCTACTTCCGTTCCATCTTGCCCCCCTATGCCTTGGTTTTTAAAAAAAGAAATGAAAGCACATGCCTGTCTGGTCACAGTTAGCAAGACTTTTCCCTTTTGCATTCTCGGCAGAGGCTGTCTGCCAAGATTATTATTATTATTATTATCCAAAAATGGGAGTATTTTTAAATCATTGTTTTGGGCCCCCCATCTTTTAAAGGGCAAATTTCACCTTCAAACTGTGCCAAAACAATTCATTACTGGGGCTTCCCAGGTTGCGAGGGGTAAAGAATCTGCCTGCCAGTGCAATAAGAGGTAAGAGATGTGGGTTCTTTCCCAGGGTCAGGAAGGTCCTATTCCAGTATTCTTGCCTGGAGAATCGCATGGGCAGAGAAGCCTGGTGGGCTACAGTCCATAGGGTCACGAACAGTAAGACACTACTGAAGCAACTTAGCACACATATACATGCATGTACTACATTACTGAGCTTATTTACATCAAAAAATGTTTCCAGACATCTGTATGTTTTAAATAAGAAAGCCTGGGTTTTAGGGTGGTTGGGGAACATAGAAATTTTCAAAAATAATATTTAAAAAATATTTAAAAAATAATATTTAATACTTTTTAAAACCAGGTGATGGATACAAAGAATGTTCTGTTGTTTCTTTGTTACCATAGTTTAGTTGCTAATTTGTGTCTGATTCTTGTGACCCCAAGGACTATAGTCCACCAGGCTCCTCTGTCTATGGGATTTAGCAAGCAAGAATACTGCAGTGGGTTGCAATTTCCTTCTCCAGAGGATCTTCCCTACCCTGGGATGGAACCAGTGTCTCCAGCTTTGCAGGCAGATTCTTCAAAGACTGAACCACCAGGTAAGTCATTATTATTTGTTATACCCTACACATATTTTATAAATATATATTCTATCTTAACAGCTTTCTTGAGGTAGACGTGACATACAATAAACTACACACATTTAAGCTGTCTAGTTTGGTTAAGTTTTCATGCACGTACACACCCATGAAATCATTGCTTTGGTCAAAGTAATGAACATACCTATCACCTCCCCCAAATACCTCTTGCCTCTTGGTAATCCCTCTTTCCTGTCCTCCCTGCTCCTGGGCCACCACTGATCTGTTTTCTGTTGCTAGAGATTAGTTTGCATTTCCTATAATTTAATGTTAATGGAATATACAATATCTACATTTTTTGGTCTGGCTTCTTTCATTTAGCATAATTGAGAGTCATCCATATTGTTACATGCATCCGTTAATTTTCCTGCTGAATAGTATTCCTTTGTATGGATATATAACAATTGGTTTATCCACTCACCTGTTGATGGACATTTGGGTTGTTAACAGGTTTTGGCTGTTGCAAATGATGCTACTATTGGGACTTTGCTGGTGGTCCAGTGGTTAAGAATCCACCTTGCAATGCAGTGGAATCAGATTTGATCTTTGGTCAGGCAATTAAGTTTCTGGGGAGCAACTAAGCCCCTGTGCCACAACTACTGAGCCTGGAACCCACTAGTCAAAACTAAAAAGTCCGTGAACCTCAAGGAAAGATCCACTGTGTTGCAACAAAAGATCCCACATGACACAACAAAGATCCTGTGTGCTGCAGTAAGACTCAATGCAGTCAAATAGATAAATATACTTAAAAAAAAAATTAAGCTACTGTGAACATTAGTGTACAAGTCTTATATATGTACATTTGCCTTCTCCTGGATAAATTCCTATGAGTAGAATGTGTAAGTCACATGGTAGGTACATGTTTATCTGTTAAAGAAAATGCCAAACTCTTTTCCAAAGTGGTTGTACCACCAGCAGTGTATGAGAGATTGAGTTGCTCCACATCCTCACCTACAGTTGGTGTGGTCATCCTTTTAATCTTAGCCATCCTAAAAAATGTCTTGTGGTCCCTCATTGTAGTTTTAATCTGCATCTCCCAGGTGATTAATGATATCAAGCATCTTTTAATGGGCTTATTTGCCATCTATATATCTTATTTGAAGTATCTGTTCAAATCTTTTGAACATTTTATTTATTATTATTATTATCATTGTTTTTGGCTATGCTGCGTGGCATGTAGGATCTTAGTTCCCCAACCAAGGATTGAACCTGTGCCCCTGGAGTGGAAGTGTGGCACCCTAACCACTGGACCACCAAGGCAGTCCCTGAACATTTAAAAATAGGGTTATTTTCTTATTGAGTGTTGAAAATTCTTTGCAAGTCATTATCAGATATGTGATTTGCAAATATGTTTTCCTACTCCATGGCTTGTCTTTTTAATGGTATGCCAAGAAATGCAGAAATTCTTGTGGCGTCTTTGTCTGGTTTTGGTATCAGAATAATGCTGTCCTTGTAAAATGAATTTGGAAGTGTTTCTTCCTCTTCTGTTCCTTGGAAGAGTATGAGAATGATTGGTACTAATACTTTACATATTTTATAGAATTCTCTAGTGAAATCCTCTAGTCCTAGACTTTTGTTTGTTGGAAGATTGTTCCTAACTGATTTAATCTCCTTACTAGTAATCTATCTCTTCAGATTTTCTATTCATGATTCAGTCTTGGTAGGTGGTATGTTTCTAGGAATTTATTCATTTCTTCTATGTTAACCAGTTTGTTGGCTCATAGTAGTCACTTAACGATTCTTTGTATTTCTGTGGTATCAACTGTGAAGTCTCCTCTCTACATTTCTGATTTTATCCATTTGAGTCATCTCTTTTTTTCTTGATGAGCCTAGCTAAAGATTTGTCTATTAAATCTTTTTAAAAAGCCAATATTTAGTTTCATTGACCTTTTCTATTGTCTTTTAAGGCTCTCTTTTATTTATTGCCACTCTGATCTTTGTTATTTCCTTCATTCTACTAATCTTGTGCTTTATTTGTTCTTTTTTTTAGTTTCTTGAGGTATAAAATTAGGCTATTTGAAGTTTTTCTTGTTCCTTGTGGCAGGCATCTATCGTTTTGAACTTGTCTCTTAGTATTGCTTTTGCTGCATCCCATAAGTTTTGGTATGTTCAGTTCAGTTCAGTCACTCAGTTGTTAACTCTTTGCGACCCCATGAACCGCAGCATGCCAGGTCTCCCTGTCCATCACCAACTCCCGGAGTTTACCCAAACTCACGTCCATTGAGTCAATGATGCCATCCAACAATCACATCCTCTGTCATCCCCTTCTCCTCCTGCCCTTAATCTTTCCCAGCATCAGGATCTTTTCAAAAGAGTCAGCTCTTCACATCAGGTGGCCAAAGCAGTTTCAGCTTCAACTTAAGTCCTTCCAATAAACACCCAGGACTGACTTCCTTTAGGATGGACTGGTTGGATCTCCTTGCAGTCCAAGGGATTCTCAAGAGTCCTCTCCAACACCACAGTTCAAAAGCATCAATTCTTTGGTGTTCAGCTTTCTTTATAGTCCAACTCTCACATCCATACGTGACCACTGGAAAAACCATAGCCTTGACTAGATGGACCTTTGTTGGCAAAGTAATGTCTCTGCTTTTTAATATGCTGTCTAGGTTGGTCATAACTTTCCTTCCAAGGAGTAAGTGTCTTTTAATTTCATGGCTGCAATCACCATCTGCAGTTATTTTGGAGCCCCCGAAAATAAGTCAGCCGCTGTTTCCACTGTTTCCCATCTATTTGCCATGAAGTGATAGGACTGGATGCCATGATCTTAGTTTTCTGAATATTGAGCTTTAAGCCAACTTTTTCACTCTCTTCTTTCACTTTCATCAAGAGGCTCTTTAGTTCTTCTTCACTTTCTGCCATAAGGGTGGTGTCATCTGCATATCTGAGGTTATTGATATTTCTCCCGGCAATCTTGGTTCCAGCTTGTGCTTCTTCCAGCCCAGCGTTTCTCATGATGTACTCTGCATAGAAATTAAATAAGCACGGTCACAATATACAGCCTTGACGTACTCCTTTTCCTATTTGGAACCAGTCTATTGTTCCATGTCCAGTTCCAACTGTTGCTTCATGACCTGCATAAATGTTTCTCAAGAGGCAGGTCAGGTGGTCTGGTATTCCCATCTCTTTCAGAATTTTCCACAGTTTATTGTGATCCACAAAGTCAAAGGCTTTGGCATAGTCAATAAAGCAGAAATAGATGTTTTTCTGAAACTCTCTTGCTTTTTCGATGATCCAGCAGATGTTGGCAATTTGATCTCTGGTTCCTCTGCCTTTTTTAAAACCAGCTTGAAATCTGCAAGTTCACGGTTCACATACTGCTGAAGCCTGGCTTGGAGAATTTTAGGCATTACTTTACTAGCGTATGAGATGAGTGCAATTGTGCAGTAGTTTGAGCATTCTTTGGCATTGCCTTTCTTTGGGACTGGAATGAAAACTGACCTTTTCCTGTCCTGTGGCCACTGCTGAGTTTTCCAAATTTGCTGGCAGATTGAGTGCAGCACTTTCACAGCATCATCTTTCAAGATTTGAAATAGCTCAACTAGAATCACATCACCTAGCTTTGTTCGTATTTCCTTTTTTATTTTTCTCAAGGTATCTTTCAATTTCTCTCTTGATTTCTTAACTGACTCTTTGATTGTTCAACAGCATGTTTTTTTAACCTCCATATAGCTGTAAATCTTCCGGTCTTCTTGAAATTAATATCTAGTTTCATACCACTGTGGTGAAGAAGATATTTGATATGCTTTCAGTTTTCTCCTTTTGCTTCTACTTTATGTTTTGGTTTTTGGCCATATGGCATTTGGGATCTTAGCTCCTCAACCAGGGATTGAACCCACACAGCCTACATTTGGAAGACAAAGTCTTAACCACTGGAATGCCAAGGAAGTCCCTGTATGTCTTAACCACTGCTGTTTTCCAGTGTTGAGAATAGTATCTGGCACAGAGTAGATCCTCAATGCTGTGTTATATGAATGAAGTAAGTGGAACAAACATATGTATTTGTGTGTCCTCATTCTAATGTTGTTTGGAGAGGAGAGGAGAGACTAAGATGTCTTTCTAAACTAACCTGTTCAGCTTTGGAAACTTGGTCATTCTGAACCTCTGGCCCTACCTCTTGAGAAGACTCCTCCGCAACCTCTTTTTACGCCGGGTGACTCACCCTCTAACTCCATTGGTCAGCTTGTGTCCTAGGCACCCTTGACTGCTATTTTTGGTTTGGGACTTGACTCATAACCCAAGCCAGGTGTCAGACAGAGCCCTCCCTGAGATTTTTGCTGGAACAATAAGGGAAAAGATAGTCTATCTGCTAGTGGTGAGGATTCCACCAGCCCAGAGCAGGTGGTGGCCACCAACCCACCATGTAGGCAGAACCTGTCTGGGAATAAACCACACTGGGACTGAAGTAGAGCCCAGAGCAAGAGGGAGTTAGAAAGAAAGAGATAAGTGGACAGTGGCTTGGTTGATATTATCTGAGTTCCCAGATGAAGCCCTGTCCAAACTCACTATATCATTGTGTTATGTGTGATTCACTTCCCTTTGAGCGTAGTCTGAATTGGGTTTATATCACAGGTAATCTAAAACCAAAACAAGGGAATTTCCTGATGGTCCAGTGGTTAGCTCTCAGTGCTATCACTACTAGGGCCCTGGGGCCTGGATGGGATCCTTGGTTAGGACATCTTTTTTTGTGTTAGTTTTAGAAGGTCTTTATAGAACCTTTCACCTTCAGCTTCTTCAACATTAGTGGTTGGAGCATAGACTTAGATTACTATGATATTGAATGGTTTGCCTTGGAAGTGAACTGAGAGCATTCTGTCGTTTTTGAGATTGCACCTGTACTGCATTTCAGGCTCTTGTCGACTATGAGGGTTACTCCATTTATTCTAAGGGATTCTTGTCCACAATAGTAGATATAATGGCCATCTGAATTAAGTTCGCCCATTCCTGTCCATTTTAGTTCACTGATTCCTAAAATGTTGATGTTCATTGTTGTCTTCTGCTTGCATGCCTGCTGAGTCTCGTTAGTCTTGTCCAACGCTTTGGGACCCTGTGGACTGTAGCCTGCCAAGCTCCTCTGTCCATGGATTTTCTAGGCAAGAATACTGAAGGATCAAGAATACTTGCTTGGATATGAAGTGTGTGATCATTTCCTAGTTAGGGGATCTTTCCAACCCAGGCAACGAACCTGCATCTCTTATGTCTCCTGCATTGGCTGGGAGGTTCGTTACCATTAGTGCCTCCTGAGAAGCCTCTTAATATCTCTTGCTTGATCATGTCCAGTTTACCTGGGTTCATGGACCTAACATTCCCGGTTCCTATGCAATGTTGGTTTTTTTTAGCATCGGACTTTACTTTCACCACCAGGGCCACTGGTGACTTTACTTTCACCACTGGACCACCGGGGATGTCCTCCCTAGAGGAAGGAATATCTAAAGTGAGACATCAGGAACTTCCCTGCTGGTCCAGTGGATAAGAATCTGCCTGCCAATGCAGGGGACACGGGTTTGACCCCTGATTTGGATAGATCCCACATGCCATGGAGCAACTAAGCCCATAAGCCACAACTATTGAGCCTGCGCTCTAGATCTGGGGAGCTGCAACTACAGAGTCCACGTGCTGCAACTACTGAAGCCCACGTGCTCTAGAGCCCATGCTCTGCAACAAGAGAAGCCACCGCAATAAGAAGCCTGCACACTGCAACTGGAGAGAAGTCCCTGAGCTCTGGCAACCAGAGAAAAGCCTGTGCAGCAAAGAAGACCCAGCACAGCTAAAAATAAATAAACATAATTATTTTTTAAGAAAGCAAAGTGAGACATCAGTGGTAAGTAGGAATGAGCTAGATGGAGGACGGGCAGAGCCAGAATGCTGCAGCAGAGGCACAACACGTGAAAAGACAGGGAGGAAAAGGGAACATCGGTGCACTGGGGGAACAAAAAATATAGGGAGCATCCTTGTGAGGCTGGTATCATGCTCAGTTCAGATAAGAAATGAAAAAGATTTGATGATTTATCCATAGTTTCTCAGTTGGCTTGACCTGGAATCCAGGTCTGTTTTACCCTTAAGAGGCTGTTTTTACTCTCACTGCCCCACGAATGTCTCTAATGCTGATTGGGTCCTCAGTATTGTTACACTGAAATTGCAGACAGGTTGTTTAAAATTAGAAGAGGACGAAGGAGTGAACCTAAGCAGTGCCTTCATGTGGAGAGTAGGAAGAAGAAAGTCCCAGTGAAGGTAGGAGAGAGAACAATTCAAACAGAACGACTCAAACAGCACAACGTAATGGAAGCCAAAGGAAGCGTTGTGAGAGGAATGGTATCACATTTCAAAGATGGAGAGAGTTGAAGAGTTAGTGGGTTTTCTGACTCCACTTGGCGATGATCTCATGTAGCTATTGAGAACGTAATTTCTAGGGGGAGGGGGAGTCACAAAAGGATGGAAAAAAGAGTGTTGGAGATGTAGAGGAGTGCAGATCACTTTTTCAGATACATTAATTTCTGGATGCAGTAAGTAGTGAAAAGGGAAACCAACTTCAAGCTGGAGGCGGTCAGTTATTTGGAGGTGATCTTGAGATAGACACTAAAGGAAGGGAAGGAAGCAGTCTGCACAGGAGTTGAGCTGTGATGTAGGATACAGGTTGAGCTGACCATCAGAGCTGTCCCTGGTTGGGGAAAGAGGGCCGAATCTTCACCTTCCCGCCTAGATCAGTTATTTGATGTGGGCTGCCTAAGAGAGGCATAAGAGGTCATGCCTGAGGCCAACAGCATTCCCACTCGAAACAGGGGCAATAAGTCCTTCATTCTCACAGGGGATACTTCTAGAGCATTCCAGCGTTATCACAAGGAGGAATATTTTAGGATAGATAAAGATATCACAAGACTCAGTTTCAGTCCCTGGGTTGGGAAGATCCCCTGGAGGAAGAAATGGCAACCTATTCTAGTATTCTTTCCTGGGAAATTCATGGACAGAGGAGTCTGGTGGGCTACAGTCCACTGGGTTGCAAAGAATCTGATATGACTTAGCAACTGAACAAACATACAAAGACTCAATTTTGGAAATAGATACATAAATATAAACAAATATAACCTAGTTATTAGTCTTCACTGCTTGAGGCATAACATATTAAAACGATGGGATTATACATAGTTATGGAACACCTCTTATATATCTGGACTTTGTTAACACCAGGTGTACAAAGATAATTTCCTCTTTTGAGAAGCTCATATTTTTGTGGGAGAAGAAAGCATAAAACATTAACCCACTAAGGGGCTGTGCTTATATTATTTGTATTGCCTGTCTGTTCCACCCATCTTCTGCCTGGTAGGTAATTGATTTTCAATAAGTGCATTCAGAATGAGTTGGTGTTAGAGAAGAGTAAGAAGTGCTTGTGTACCAGACAGGATATAGGGCTAATGCTGCCTGGAAGAGGGAGTCAGCAAATGCTTCAATAGAGGAGGGGTTTTAATGGAACTAATAATAATAACAATTTAAAAAAACAATATTAATGAGATTTTTTTCCAGGTAAAAAATGTGTATAACTATTAGCATAACTGACGCCATCACACCCAAGTTCCTCTTGTCTTTACCCTGACCCAACCCAGGACTGTACTGTGCTGTTACTCACTTCTCTGTGGTCAAGTGCTTTGCAGTTAATAGGTGTAGTTTAATAATCGTTAGGATCAGGTGGCCCCTATGCTCTGTTGATCCTCAATGACAACCGTTGCTGATGTATTCCCGTGAGACTAGTTACCCATTCATAATTCTTGACTTAGGAATGCAGGTCCTGTTTTGAGCACCTACCCCCATACCTTAGTTTAACAATAAAATTGTCCCAGTGGACAGTTGTGGAATGTAGTTTTGAAGTCTTCTGGATCATTGTCCGCCCAATCCCACCCTGTAAGTTACCATATAATAAATAGAAACATGATTATATGGAGCTGCCTGTTTTGCTTTCCTGTCTCAAGATGCCATCTCAGTTTGATGGGTATGTTTTGTTCCCTCTGTCCTCCAACAAAAAGGGAGGGGTGGGAGGACTTAAGAGGGGGCTTCCTGGGTAGCTCAATGGTGAAGAACCTGCCTGCCAATGCAGGAGACACAGGAGATGTGGTTCTTGTTCGATCTTGGGGGTCTTGGGATCTTGAGTTTGATCCCTGAGTCTTGAAAGTCCTCTGGAGGAGGAAATGGCAATCCAGTCCAATATTCTTGCCTGGAAAATCCCATGGACTGAGGAGTCTGGCCTGCTATAGTCCATGGGGTTGCAAAGAGACAGACAGTACTGAACTTCTGAGTAGGCATGCATGGAGAAGTTAATTTCAAGGAGTTGTTCGGGGGCGGGGGGTGACGGGGAAAGTGTGAAAAAGAATACTGGGAGAGTGGATGGGAAATGAGCATGGAAGAAAAAGTCTCCTATTTAAATAAAACCACACATGATACAGATACATATTAACATCTATTTAGAAATCAGTTGGCTATTATGATAATGTGAAATGTTCAGTGAACTTACACAAATAGGATTTTATAAGAAACTATTTCTGAGCTAGAGATTTGAATGGAAGGAAACTGTTTTAGGTGTGTAAGATGAGGCACTGTGATATGGTAGTTGGGGTGCTGGCTTTTGGATCTAACAAATTTTTATTCAAAGCCTGACTCTACCACTAACATGCTGTTAGATTAATTAACTTTAATTAATTTACCTCCTTAAGTAACTAATTACTTAACCTCCCTCAAACTCAGGTTCCTAATATGCAAAATAAAGATTATAGTCCTTGCCTCACAAATTTATTGTGAAGAGCAATTCTTGTTTATAATGTCCTAAATATGGTATTTGACACATAATAAAAATTCCATTAATGCTACTGTAAGTGCATTGGGGACCGAGCAGGTAAGGTTGGTGTGTATGTTGGGAGCAGTTCCTGAGTAAAGGCCACAGGAGGACTATGACAGAGTCTCCTTGTAAAATGCATTTCTATTTTGGGAGTCCTAAACCACGACAGGGACTTTTCCTGCAACAGGTTAGTTCTTAGGTGATTTCATTTCTTCTTTTATTTTTCCATGAAGGGGGGCCAGTTGAGCCCAACCCAATCTAAGGCAGTTTTGCCTTAGGGAACTTGTCTGCTGTAGAACAAGGACAAAGAGATAGGTCAATTGTAATGAGATGACTTCTAGTCCAGAAAGGAATGGATCTTCTTCATCTTGTGGTGCTATGGCTGTTCTGGGCCTCTTGCACCTGCAAAATGAAACAGAGATGAAATTTTAGAATAAAAGTTTTTAAATGTAATTAACTGTTTGCTAATATCCAGGAGTGGCAAATATACACGTGCATGCTCAGTTGCTCAGTCATGTCTAAATCTTTGTGACCATATGGACAGTAGCCCACCAGGATCCACTGTCTATGCAATTGTCCAGGCAGGAATACTGGAGTGGTTTGCCATTTCCTCCTCCAGGGGATCTTCCCAACCCAGGGACTGAGCCAGATCTCCTGTCTCCTGCATTGATCTGCAGATTCTTTACTATGAGCCTCCTTGGAAGCTCCCAAAGATATATGATGTTTTCCTTTTCACAACAGGTCAAAGATGAAATTTGATTATGTTTTGAAGGGTGTGGTTTGCTTCTTGAAATTCCCTGTGGTGTCTTTAACAATGTGTTGCCCTGAGCAGGGTAAGTGGCCTTGTCTAACCAAGGGGAGGCGCACTTGTCTCCATATATAGAGGCAAGAGACAGGAGCAGCGCTGGGAAAGGTCAGACTGAGCCTGCACAATGAAGAAACAGCATAAGGAGGAGGCAGCCCCACACTGTGAGCTAAGTAAGTAGCCAGCAAGTAAGTATATAACAACCCAGGGAATCTGTCCACCTGAGAGCGGACCTGGAATGTGAAAAGGAGGCTCCAGCCATTTTATTTTCTAGTTGCAGCAGAAGTTCGCAAAGGAAAGATTCTGGTCTGGAGGGACTTCATCAAACCTTTCTGAAACACCCCATATGCATTGCAGAGAGATTCTCAGAACTAATTTGTGGTAAAGAACCTACCTGACAATGTAGGAGACGCTGCAGACTCAGGTTCCATCTTTGGGTTGGAAGATCCCCTGGAGGAGGAAATGGCAACCCACTCCAATACTCTTGCCTGAACAGAGGAGCCTGGTGGGCTACAGTCCATGGGGTCGCAAAGAGTCAGACACGACTGAACGACTTCATGTACACACACACACGTGATATAAGCTTAGTTATTTAGCTTTGGATAAAGACAGTTTAGGAGAAGGCGATGGCACCCCACTCCAGTACTCTTGCCTGGAAAATCTCATGGATGGAGGAGCCTGATAGGCTGCAGTCCATGGGGTCGCTAAGAGTCGGACACGACTGAGCAACTTCACTTTCACTTTTCACTTTCATGCATTGGAGAAGGAAATGGCAACCCACTCCAGTGTTCTTGCCTGGAGAATCCCAGGGACGGGGAGCCTGGTGGGCTGCCATCTATGGGGTCGCACAGAGTTGGACACGACTGAAGCGACTTAGCAGCAGCAAAGACAGTTTAGGACTTGCATAGTGTTGAAAGTTGGATACTGGCTTGGTTTGAGTGGAGGACACTGTCTTTATGAATCCTGTTTATATAAGGAAAACAGGGAGTGACATCTTTAAAGAGTGGGGTGTTTAAGGCCGAAAGGGAAGCCTTTTGCCTTATTATTGTTGTCAATTTTATCATGGGAGTCTTTCTGGTTAGGGAGCATTTGAATGTGCAGAATATAAGGAGTTAGAAGAACTAGACCCTTGGTGTCTCAGCCATCCAATGCCATTTAGTCTTTTGATAATTTAACAAGCATGTATTGAACAATTAACATTTATTGGCCCCTGGAGACACAGGAAGAGCCCTACAGGGAACATCATGGACATAGTAAAAACAATAAACATGAATTATAAACTGTAATACCATCAGAATGGAATATAAAAGAGTTGGCCAATGATAAAAATATATTTGTTGCCTAATTCCTCTTCCTTTTTTAATTTAAGGTCAGAGTAACTTACATTTTTTAGCATAAGGATCAGTTCCCAGTAAAGACTTACACTGGGAAATTAGGGTTCTCAGTCTTGTCTTTGTTCTTATTGCTAGTAGGTCATCTTGTGTGGGTTATTTTTGTTTTCTTTTGTTTCATCTGTCACTAGTAATAGAGTATCTATAAAATTCCTAGGTAATAAAAGGAGGCTGAAAGTTAACTATTGAAATTTCAGCAGGTTCCAAATGGTAGAAGGAGGAATGTATGAGTCTTGATTCCCTGGTGGCTCAGGTGGTAAAGAATCCACCCGAAATGCAGGAGATGCAGATTTGATCCCTGGGTTAGGAGGGTCTCCTAGAGAAGGGCATGGCAATACCCTCCGGTATTCTTGCCTGGAGAATTCCATGGACAGAGGAGCCTGGCAGGCTACAGTCCATGGGGTGGCAAAGAGTTGGACATGACTGAAATGACTTAGCATGCTTGCACGCATACTAGAGAATCTTATATATACATATTGTCTACCATTACAGACAATTTTTCTTTGCTTTAAGCAAAGAAAAAAACGTACTAAAAATTGTTAAGGTCTGTCTACATTGGGGGCAGCCAGTATCTGTCACTGGAATAAATAAGTTGAATGTAACCTAATAGTAATCATTCCTCACATTTGCAAGAGAAAAGCTACTTAAGTATAAGGGCAAAACATTTTGGGCTTCCCTGGTGGCTCAGAGTTTAAAGCGTCCGCCTCCAATGCAGGAGACCCGGGTTCGATCCCTGGGTCGGGAAGATCCCCTGGAGAAGGAAATGGCAATCCACTCCAGTATTCTTGCCTGGAGAATCCCATGGATGGAGAAGCCTAGTAGGTTACAGTCCATGGGGTTGCAAAGAGTCGGACACGACTGAGCGACATCACCTTCAAGAAGTGTGTACAGACTGGTTTAATAGAATTTCTTACTTCAGGGTAAAGGAGTCTTTGAAATTTTTACAGAGCTTGGAGTTGTGTTCTGAGATAGGTGTGTCGGGACAGGAAGCCAGGTTGGGCTGTCAAAGGGAAATACATTGCTGTGAGCTTTTGGTTGGGAGGAAATCAGGAGAAGCTTCCGGTGAGAGCTGTGAGGAACAAAGACCAAGCTATAATTTCTGAAAGTAAGATATTAGTGGCCCTGACACATAAGCAGGCAAGGAGGTTTGGAAGCTGGCAAAGCCTCAGAGGGCTGAGCAGAGAAAGTGAAGAGCCCTATTTAATGGGTATTAATTGGGCCATTCTAGTTCTGAAGTCTCTGGTTGACGAGTGATATTTTTGTCTAAAAATCAGTACTTCTTGACAGCCTGGCCACATTTCTCCCCACTGTTATCACCTTTGACACCAAGGCAGCTGATGTTATTTTCAACTTTACTCTTCCTCCTTGTATCTTACCCCCTCTCTCCTCTTCTTGCTGCCTAACATTTTCTCTTTCTCTTTTTTCTTAATCATTAGATGTTCTGCATGTCAGATTTTCCTTTCCACCTTAAAACAGATTTTCAAAAGTCTAAGTCAAGTTGAAACAGGAAACTTGGTGCTGAGTTGAAATTATGGTTCTCTGATTGACTAATTGAGATGTCTCCAATTTTGAGATTATTACCGTGACATAAAAAGTCAGTGACATGGTCCCTCTCAGTGGCCACTGTGTCAGAGAGAGAGAGAGAGAAAGAGAGAGGCTCTGAAGCAAGTTAAGCGTGTTGTACAGTAGCAGCACTATTTATGAACGGGGCGTGCTTGTGTGATGTTCAGCTTACCGAAATGTTAACCACTAGGGTAGAGAGGGTTAGAGTTTCAAGGTTTTTTTCTTAAACTAACACCAGAGGGGCTTCTCACTTTGTTCTTCTGTCAGGTGACAGACACTGAAAGTGTTAGTTGCTCAGTTGTTTCTGACCCTTTGAGACCCCATGGACTGTAGTCCACCAGGCTCCTCTGCCTGGATTCTCCAGGCAAGAACACTGGAGTGGGTAAACAGCTCCTTATCCAGGGGATCTTCCTGACCCAGGGATCAAACCCAGGTCTCCTGCATTGCAGACAGATTCTTTATCATCTGAGCCACCAGGGAAGCTTTTCAGAAGTAGATGTAATCTGTCTCCAAACTGTCTTTTTTCATTATGTCATTTTATATCAACGTCATTTTCATGAAAGAAAAATGGGATTATTTTGTATTCAAAATTTAAAAATAATTCCAAACTTCCCATCCTCAATTATAATTTAGAAATTCACATGGTTTCTCTCTCATCACCCCTAGTGGGGGCAGATTGAATTTCAGAATCAATTAGATAAATATCCTGATGGAAAGACTCAGAAACTGATGCTTCTTTGTTGACCTGGAATGGAAAAACAGAGGAAGCTATCATTTCTCATTCTAAAACATGGCCAGTAATATTGCTTATTAAAATCTATAAGTTCAGACAGCAGTTAGCTCTGTTTGAAACACAGAATATTTCAGTTTGTTGACTCCTAATCAAACAGGGGCAGGAGCTCACCTTCACGAATAGCATCTTATACAATATAAAAGCTATACTAAAAACAATGATTTAGTAGGATTATCAAGTATTTTAACCTTAAAGTAGACCTTTAGAGGAAAGGGAATTTTAGAAGGATCTGGAAATCTTTACATTTTCTTCAAAAACCAATGGAATTCTGTGTTTTTTTGTTTGTTTGTTTGTTTTTAAGTCACAACTCCTTTTTATTCTCTAATAAACAACTTGGGTATGACTTTTAAGGCCTGTTTCAGCAGTTTCCATTTTGTCACCAGCATGTTGAACACTGATCATTGGCTGAGGAAACATCAAGAGGAAGAAGAGGTGGCTTTGCCAGTTAGCTTTAAATATTCCTGTTCACATTTATCTAATCAGCTGATTCCATGCACACTTTTCTGGTTGCCCCCATGAAACTTCTTTTCCTACTTAATGCTGTCTCCAATTTTATCTATATAAAGCAGTGAAAGAAGGGGAGAAGAATTAGAAGACTGTTCAAAAAACATTCCTCTCCAAAACTAAGATTAATTTTAGGGAGACCTTTGCAACATTGAATACAGCTCTAAAATCAATGAAATGGTTTTGGGTGACTTTGCTCTTTATAAGAGAGTTTAATAAGATAAATATTAGTTTAAATTCAAATATTTTTAACCATGGGGGGAAAAGTTGAAATTATATGTATTTTAATACTCAGTATTTCACACTTTCTTATTGGCAATTTTTAAACCAGGTTTGGGCTATCCAAATTGTTCTTCAGAGTTCTTGTAAATTCTGAGAAAACACTTGGAAGTATTGTCAGTTAAATATTCAGAATTTATGATAGCTAATAAGTGTTGGGGGATAACTTTTTATGTAGATATAATTTAAAACTTGCAGAAAAGTTGCAAGAGTAGTATCAGGGAATGAATGCTTTCAGGGTAACATGGTATGATAATAGTAAGCTGCAGATACCTTAGGAGAACATGAAAGAGGGCCATTTAACCGAGGTTAGGTCGGACACAACTGAGCAACTTCACTTTCACTTTCCACTTTCATGCATTGGAGAAGGAAATGGCAACCCACTCCTGTGTTCTTGCCTGAAGAATCCCAGGGACGGGGGAGCCTAGTGGGCTGCTGTCTATGGGGTCGCACAGAGTTGGACACGACTGAAGCGACTTAGCAGCAGCAGCAGCAGCAGGGAGTGAGGAAACACTCTGCTGAGGAAGATTTTTTAATTTCTTTGGATTCAAGAGAAACTTCCAAATCACAATTTCAGAGCATGGCTATTTGCACACTAAGTCAAAGTAGTAGTGAGCTAAGCTTAAGGCCACATATGCCTGTCCACCGACAGCTTCAGATCTCTGGTTATCCACTGCAGACTCTTATCAGAGAGAACTGATTTATCCCTGAAGTGTTCATTGAGAAACAGAAGGTTCCCGAAGTGTTTGTTGGGAAACTGAATAAATCTGCGTGTTCTTTATGTTTTTTAAAAATAAACAATACATTTATTTGGCAAAATTTTTTAAAATTATGAAACCTTATACAGTGTGTATTCATGAGAGGTCCTTTTGCCTGACCTCATTCATTTGTGCTCCTCGACTCCTTCCTCTTGGAGACGGCATTACCAGTTTTTGGCATATCCTTTGGATTTTGTTTGTACATATATTGTATATTCTGTGTCTCTCTTTTGCTACATAAATGATAGCATACTGTTCTAAGTATCTTTAACTTCACAGTGTATCTTGGAGACTGTTTCCTGTCAATCCGTTTAGATTTGCCTTGTTTATGGTATCCCATTCTGTGAATGTCCTAGGTTGTTTTAGTCTTTTGACACTACAAACAGTGCTGTGGGAAATATTCTTGCATATGCTGATCCTTCCTATACAAGTGTTTCTTTAGTATTCTTTAGTTTCTTTAGTATGCATTCTTAGAAATGGAATTGCTGGGTCAAAGCATATTAGACAGAAAATGTAGTTAGCATTCTTATCTTGTAAATAGTCTTAAAATTTTTTGATAAGGAATGGGATAAAATAGCTATATTACATTCACCCGTGAGTGCCTTTTCCGCCCCCTGCTGTCGATGGCTGTTTTATAGGAGGAAACTTACTGGCTTTAAGAGAAGGTGACACTTAGTGGTTGGAGGTGAGCTAGAATGTCAAGGCACATTGTTAATCATAACTATCCGAGTACGCAGGGTTGATTCTTGTTGCTTGTATCTCCACTTGATCTTTTTCTTAACATAATTTGATGACTGAAGTGACCTGGTGGTATGGTCCTAGAGAGCAAAGTGGTCTTATATTAACTTCCTGCTTCTATATGGGTGTTGGATTTTTGTGGAGACCTAAACACTGGGTGGCACCCAGCGCATATTGACTCTCATTCCTTGCCCTAGTTATGTTCTCTAGACACTGCAAGCAATGAAAATTATAGTGACTCAATGTTTTGATGAGAAAGTTAGAATCTAGGGAATTCCCTGATGGTCCAGTGGTTGAAACTCAGGGTTTTTGCTTCCAGGCCCAGGTTCCATCCTTGGTCTGGAAACTAAGATCCTACAAGCTGCACAGCGCAGCAAAAAAAGAAAAAAGCAAGAAGCTGAAATCTAGAATCCATTTTCTTTCTTGGAGAGAGATTTTGGAAAGAAGATCAGACTCTTGTGTTTAAAAGTTCTGTAAGTAATTATGGGAATAATCACTTAGAATACTAATTGCAATTATTCTTTTTTTTGTGTGAGACATTTCTTTTTGAAATTATTTAACTATCACCCTTTCACACATGATACTTGGGGAAAAACACACTACTGTCTCAATTGTTTGCTTTTTAAATATAACCTTTAAAGGCCTGTTTTGAATAGGAATCTTCTTCAAAAATATTGAATACTTCTATACCTTCTGAAACCAGATATCAATCATCAAGACAAAACTAATCTAATTGAATTGGTCCTTCCTGAGTAGAGCAGCAATTAGAAACTTGAGTTATTCTTACTAATATAATATTAATAATACTATTCTTAAAAAATCATTCAAGACATTTTGGCACTTCTTTCTATTTTATTTTATTTATTTAATTAATTTATTTTTTGGCTATGCTGCGTGGCTTCAAGATCTCAGTTCCCGAGCCAGGGACTGAACCTGGGCAACAACAGTGAAAGGCTAGAATCCTAACCACTATGCCACCAGGTGACTCCCATAATACTATTCTTCTTTGGGAGGTAGGTTGGAGGGGGCCTGTGCTGTGTGACTTGTTGGATCTTAATTGCCTGACTAGTGATCAAATTCACACCCTTGGCAGTGAAAGCATGGAGTCCTAACCTCTAGACCACCAGGGAATTCCCAATAATCTTCATAATGATGTTTCAGAGTGATTGAAGTATCTGGAAGTTGTCTCATATAAACAGCCCACGATTTTCCATGTAAGAGCCATAGTCCAAGGTTGGATTTGCGGTTTCTAGTTTCTTGTGTGTTATCCTGGCTTCTTAGAACTAATGTAAAATAAAAGTAAAAACGCTCTGAGTGGGGTCTAGGAGCTGTGCTGTGATTGGAATCCAAGTGATATGCTGAGTGGTCAGATGTGTAAGTCCCATTTAGGTGAGGTGCTAGCTGAGAGGGGTGGGATTTAGTCAGCAATATTGAGGTCTGCTGGTGAAACCATCTGGTAGCTGAAACTCTGATAGGAAGGACTTTGATACTGTTAATTATAGCAAAGTTCTTGATATTGGTGACTATAGAGATGAAAGATTATGTTTTCTAACTTAGCAAGTATGTTTTACACTCCAGAATATAGATGAAATCTAATACCCCCTTCAGGTCTTAATTCTGCAAAATAGGTATAGAATATGTCAATTTGTTGTTGTTGTTTTAGTCACTAAGTCATGTCCGACTCTTTTGAGACCCCATCGACTGTAGCCCATCAGACTCCTCTGTCCATGGCATTTCTCAGTCAAGAATACTGGAGTGGGTTGCCATTTCCCTCTCCAGGGGATCTTCCCAACCAGGGCTCAAACCCAAGTCTCTTGCATTGGCAAAAGGATTCTTTTCGCCTAAGCCACCAGAGAAGCCCCAGAATATATCGCTAGAATATCTAAAAAGGAAAGTAGAGCACTGTTCACACAGGAGCAATAATGGTACAAGAGTGGAAAAAGACTAGTAAAGGATAGAGAAGGGGAGGCTTCCTCAGTTTTTTAGTAAGATAGTTATTGGGGTTCAAGGGGAGGTAGTTAACAATTAATATTATTTACCTTTCCCCTTTGAAGTTTGAACTTAACTGAGAAGTAGATTCCTTAATCAGTAGATCAAAATTAAAAAAAAAATTAGCCTTATTGGTGGAGTTGACTGGAGAATATGCCATAGATCTGTGGCCCAATGGACTTACTGATATCCCCGCTCTAACTCCCAGTTAAACTTAACCCGGTGGTCCTCGCGCTCTCCTTCCCAGGCTGCTATTGCGGATGGAGAGTAGCGCAGTGGCCTGGGGACTCTGCCTTGTCCTCCGGGTGCCTCCTGGGGGGCGGGGAGGCGGGGCTGGTCATTCATCTTTCTCTCAGCTTTGAAGTGTTGGGAATGAGACCTGAAACCTTAGAGCTGAAGTCTCTGTTCAGGGAAAGGGGAGGCTGCGAAACAGTGGCCCTCTTCTACCAGTATGCTCGTCAGCTGCTTCCCCCCAACCCAGAATCTTGAAATATGAGCTTAAGTTGTTAGTTAGATCAAAGAAAGTTATAGATTTCTGTCCTTAGAAACCCATCAAAATGGTGGGAAGTCAGCCTTTTAAATATTTGGGTTAATCAGGAGGCAAAGGCAGAGACTGGGAGACTGCCTGGAAGCCACCGTGTGGATGCTTTTGTTGTGTTGTTCAGTCGCTAATCCGTGTCCGACTCTTTGCGACCCATGGACTGCAGCCCGCCAGGTGTCGCTGTCCCTCACTGTCTCCCGTGGATGCTTGTTACAAACCACTTGCCCACTTCCCTGAAATACCTTTTACTTCAGTTTTCTTTTGAAGTCTTGCTGGTAAAAATATGATTAAGACTTTTATATTTTTTCTATTAAACATCTCCTAATCATAGTCTGAAAACTGTGATTATTTCCAAGGTTATCTAATTCAGTAGAACGATTATTCTTTTCACATAGTAAGGGTTCAGTCATACACAGTCACAGAATGCTGGTCGTGAAACTTGTTTTAATTTGTTCTTGCTAATTCCTCTCCCTCTCTTCTCTCCTTTCCAGAATCCTATTCTGTGAACTCAGGCACTCAGGTATCCACCATGGTGTTGAGTCCTGAACAGAAGATGCCAGATGGTAATTTACAGCTTTGTGTTATTGACTCATTTTTGTTTGGAATTAGGCTTAAGCCAGTAACAGAAATTTACCATATTGTCCTTCTTGTCCTCTATTTCATCAAAAATTGTCGCCATCTCCTGTCCCCCAGCCAACTATATAGCTGCCTGCTCCATCCAGACAAGGGAGACACTGATGGTTCGTCGGCGGGGAGCCCTCCTGTCACGAGTGTGACAGCTCCCCTTCCCCAGGCTCTTCACTGCAGGCCTCCAGGTCAGCCAGTGCAGCTCAGTCGCTCACCCGTGTCCATGAATCGCAGCACGCCAGGCCTCCCTGTCCATCACCAACTCCCAGAGTTCACTCAGACTCACGTCCATCGAGTCCGTGATGCCATCCAGCCATCTCATCCTCTGTCGTCCCCTTCTCCTCCTGCCCCCAATCCCTCCCAGCATCAGAGTCTTTTCCAATGAGTCAACTCTTCGCATGAGGTGGCCAAAGTACTGGAGTTTCAGCTTTAGCATCATTCCTTCCAAAGAAATCCCAGGGCTGATCTCCTTTAGAATGGACTGGCTGGATCTCCTTGCAGTCCAAGGGACTCTCAAGAGTCTTCTCTAACACCACAGTTCAAAAGCATCAATTCTTCAGCACTCAGCTTTCTTCTCAGTCCAACTCTCACATCCATATGTGACCACTGGAAAAACCATAGCCTTGACTAGATGGACCTTTGTTGGCAAAGTAATGTCTCTGCTTTTAAATATGCTATCTAGGTTGGTCATAACTTTTCTTCCAAGGACTAAGCATCTTTTAATTTCATGGCTGCAGTCACCACCTGCAGTGATTTTGGAGCCCCCCAGAAAAAGTCTGACACTGTTTCCACTGTTTCCCTATCTATTTGCCATGAAGTGATGGGACCAGATGCCATGATCTTCGTTTTCTGAATGTTGAGCTTTAAGCTAACTTTTTCACTCTCCACTTTCACTTTCATCAAGAGGCTTTTTACTTCCTCTTCACTTTCTGCCATAAGGGTGGTGTCATCTGCATATCTGAGGTTATTGACATTTCTCCCAGCAATCTTGATTCCAGCTTGTGCTTCTTCCAGCCCAGCATCTTAGTCAGGTGACAAAAGTTTCCTGTTTGGTGGTTTCCCTGAAACTTCAGATTTTAGCCTGAAATGTGGCAGGATTTTGCAAGTTACCCATTTTGGGGGCAGCCTGATGGAGATATCATGTCCAAGGATGATCTTTTGGGTAAATCCTACTAAAAAAATGGGTAGGGGATGGAGATTGGAGTGTCCCATTAACCTGACAATTTCCTTCTAAAAGTTAAGATTTTGACTTCACTGGTGGCTCAGACAGTAAAGCATCTGCCTATAACGTGGGAGACCTTGGTTCAATCCCTGGGTTGGGAAGATTCCCTGGAGAAGGAAATGGCAACCGACTCCAGTACCCTTGCCTAGAAAATCCCATGAACAGAGGAGCCTGGGGTCCATGGGGTGGCAAAGAGTCAGACATGCCTGAGCGACTTCACTTTCACTTTCACTTTATCAGTGCTGCTAGTCTAGGGAGAAGGAAATGGCAACCCACTCCAGTATTCTTGCCTGGAGAATCCCAGGGAGAGAGGAGCCTAGTGGGCTGCCATCTATGGGGTCGCACAGAGTCGGACACGACTGAAGCGACTTAGCAGTAGCAGTAGCAGTCTAGGGATGTTCTATATTAAGCCCTAGACATCTGTGATTTTAGAAGAAAATGATTCTAAAAATTGGCAAGTGGCCGTAGAAGCATGAGGGCTTCCCCAGTGGCTCATCTGGTAAAGAATGTGCCTGTAATGCAGGAGACCTGGGTTTGATCCCTGGGTTGGGAAGATCCCCTGGAGAAGGGAACAGCTACCCACTCCAGTATTCTGGCCTGAAAAATTTCATGGACTGTATAGTCCATGAGATCGCAGAGTCAGACATGACTGTCTTTCACAGTGCAGTACAATAGAAGCGTGAAAGCAAGGGGAGACCATTTGTGAGATTAGTGTTGAAAACTCATGTAGAGCTTAGTGACCGGGGAAGAGGGTAGAGAGAGAGCTTTATCACCATAAGCAATTTTGTATTTCTCAAATTTTCAGCCATGTGAATGTGTTGCCTATTCAAAAATTAATTTATTAGAAATATAAATAAAAATAAAGTAACAGAGACATTACTTTGCCAACAAAGGTCTATCTAGTCAAGGCTATGGTTTTTCCAGTAGTCATGTATGGATGTGAGAGTTGGACTATAAAGAAAGCTGAGCACTGAAGAACTGATGCTTTTGAACTGTAGTCTTGGAGAAGGCTCTTGAGAGTTCCTTGGACTGCAAGGAGATCCAGCCAGTCCATCCTAAAGGAGATCAGTCCTGGGTGTTCATTGGAGGGACTGATGTTGAAGCTGAATCTCCAATACTTTGGCCACCTGATGTGGAGAGCTGACTCATTTGAAAAGACCCTGATGCTGAGAAAGATTGAGGGCAGGAGGAGAATGGGACAACAGAGGATGAGATGGTTGGATGGCATCACCGACACAATGGACATGGGTTTGGGTGGACTCTGGGAGTTGGTGATGGACAGGGAGGGCTGGCGTGCTGCGGTTCATGGGGTCGCAAAGAGTCAGACACAATTAAGTGATTGAACTGAACTCAACCAAAAATTGATATAGAGTCAGGTTGATCTTGTGCATGTAGGTGTTACAAAGGTTTAATTTCAGTATTTCTATGATGATTACTAATATCAGTGTATTCTGTTAATTTTAACTCATTTCTTCTCAAATCTGTTAATTCAGAAAATGCTTCTGGAGACCATGGGGTCTCTGTCAGTCTTGGTGCCATCAAGCCTGCCTGCAGTAACTCCTCAATTCCACAGTCCTTCGGGGTGCAGACAGAGGAGCCCTTTACCACCTACTTTGATGAGAAGATTGCTGTTCCTGAGGAGAAGGTTAGTGACAGGTCCTTAGAGAAAAATATTATTATCTAGGGAAAACCTATGTACAATGTCTGCTGGATAACTCAGGATCAGCAACCTCAGAGTCAGTTCTGGCAAGCAATCTCTGAAGACTGAATTTTTGTAGAGAGTAAACAGAAACTTTTAAGGAAACTAAGGCCCTTGAAAAATTGCCAAGTTGTACTAGTGAGCATTTTTTGACCCAGAAAGGGAAAATTTCATGTTCCCTTTTGTACGGTGCCTTTTGTCTCCTTTGGGTAGTGTTTGAGCACAGAGGTACTGCTATTATTGCTGGGGTTTTAGACTGAAAGGCTGTTGGAAGGGCAGGTAAGAGAAGAGCCCTTATTTGTACAGAGAGCTAACCAGGTTATTGATAAGGAATGGGTAAGATGGAGGAGAAACTTGGACCCACCCATGTCCAACCTCCGAACTCTTTGTTCTTATGAAACTGATATTGTTGCTTTTTATGTGATAAAATAATAGATAAATTAGATCAGCAGTTTGGAGGTGATAATCTTTTTTTTTTTTCTCCAAGAAACACTTTTATTGTTATTATTTTTTAAAACTTTTTCTTCTATATTGGAGTATAGTCAGTTAACAATATTGTGCTAGTTTCAGATGGACAGGGAGTCAGCCATACATAGGCATATATCTATTCTCCCCCTGGAGGTGATGATCATTTTGCTCTGTTTTCCTCTCTTGTACAGCACTCTTGTTACTGGCGTGCTGCGGTTCATGGGGTCGCAAAGAGTCAGACACAATTAAGTGATTGAACTGAACTCAACCAAAAATTGATATAGAGTCAGGTTGATCTTGTGCATGTAGGTGTTACAAAGGTTTAATTTCAGTATTTCTATGATGATTACTAATATCAGTGTATTCTGTTAATTTTAACTCATTTCTTCTCAAATCTGTTAATTCAGAAAATGCTTCTGGAGACCATGGGGTCTCTGTCAGTCTTGGTGCCATCAAGCCTGCCTGCAGTAACTCCTCAATTCCACAGTCCTTCGGGGTGCAGACAGAGGAGCCCTTTACCACCTACTTTGATGAGAAGATTGCTGTTCCTGAGGAGAAGGTTAGTGACAGGTCCTTAGAGAAAAATATTATTATCTAGGGAAAACCTATGTACAATGTCTGCTGGATAACTCAGGATCAGCAACCTCAGAGTCAGTTCTGGCAAGCAATCTCTGAAGACTGAATTTTTGTAGAGAGTAAACAGAAACTTTTAAGGAAACTAAGGCCCTTGAAAAATTGCCAAGTTGTACTAGTGAGCATTTTTTGACCCAGAAAGGGAAAATTTCATGTTCCCTTTTGTACGGTGCCTTTTGTCTCCTTTGGGTAGTGTTTGAGCACAGAGGTACTGCTATTATTGCTGGGGTTTTAGACTGAAAGGCTGTTGGAAGGGCAGGTAAGAGAAGAGCCCTTATTTGTACAGAGAGCTAACCAGGTTATTGATAAGGAATGGGTAAGATGGAGGAGAAACTTGGACCCACCCATGTCCAACCTCCGAACTCTTTGTTCTTATGAAACTGATATTGTTGCTTTTTATGTGATAAAATAATAGATAAATTAGATCAGCAGTTTGGAGGTGATAATCTTTTTTTTTTTTCTCCAAGAAACACTTTTATTGTTATTATTTTTTAAAACTTTTTCTTCTATATTGGAGTATAGTCAGTTAACAATATTGTGCTAGTTTCAGATGGACAGGGAGTCAGCCATACATAGGCATATATCTATTCTCCCCCTGGAGGTGATGATCATTTTGCTCTGTTTTCCTCTCTTGTACAGCACTCTTGTTTTAGCTTTCGCAAACTCTGGGCTTTCACGGGACCAGGATTTCTTATGAGCATTGTGGATCCAGGAAACATTGAATGTGATTTGCAGTCTGGAGCACTGGCTGGATTTAAGGTGAACATAAATTCTTCCCTCATCCCTTTTTTTGGTTTACCTGGTGGCTCAGGTAGTAAAGAATCTGCCAACAATGAGGAAGACATGGGTTTGATCCCTGGGTCAGGAAGATCCCCTGGAGAAAGGAATGGCAACCCACTCCATTATCTTTGCCTAGGAAATCCCAGGACAGAGGAGCCAGGACAGTCCATGGGGTCGCAGAGTCAGACAAGACTTAGCGACTAACAGTTTGACTTCTTCTATCCTTTTTAAACACACAGCACACCACATCCTTTTCCCCTGCTCTGCCTGTTGGATATGAACCTTGATGGCTACATGTTGATTCTTCATTGGCTCTGACACTTCGATGAAAAGTACTTTTTGATCTGTTTTTAAATTTTATTTTATTCACGTAGTTGATTTTTAGTTTTATTTTATTTACCCAAGTAGTTTCCTTGAACAAAAGTGAAACAGCAGATGGGAAAAACTAGAACTCGGAAAGGTGCAAGGTGACCTAGCAAGTACTGTGCAGAATGTGATAGAGAACTCAGGTCATTGGATCCCTGAACGGGCGCTTTCCTGAGGGTACTGTTTCCCATTCCCATTGCCAAACAACCAAACCAAAACTTCCAGTTATCTCAAGAGTGTAATGGTGGGCTTTTGTTCTTCTCTAGCTGCTCTGGGTTGTTCTGTTTTCCACCATCGTGGGCCTCCTGCTGCAGAGCCTTGCAGCTCGACTGGGGGTGGTCACTGGGCTGCATCTTGCTGAAGTGTGTCACCGCCAGTATCCCAAGGTAAGCACTGTTTGTCTCATATCATAGGTAACTATGTGTCTGGCAATCTGTGCTAGCCCCCTATATACTAAAACAGTGGAGGATGTGGGAATCGTGGCCCTGAGGGCTGGGAATCCCAAGGGAAATTCTATAGCTCCTCTTGCTGCTAAACCATGTTTCCCTGATGCTGGGAAAGATTGAAGGCAGGAGGAGAAGGGGACGACAGAGGATGAGATGGTTGGATGGCATCACCGACTCGATGGACATGAGTTTGAGCAAACTCCAGGAAATGGTGAAGGACAGGGAAGCCTGGCGTGCTGCAGTCCATGGGGCCGCAAAGAGTCGGACACCACTGAGCGACTGAACAACAGCAACAATGTCTGGAAGACAGGTTTAAACTGACTTGATCTTTAGATAAGTACTAATCTGCCTCCAGTTTGTCTTAAATGTTCAATCTCCTTTCCTGGCTGTGAGAGTATCCTTACCTGCTTTTTATCTTATATGCCTCTTAAAAGAAAAAAAAAAAAAACTTGGGAACTTATAGTTTGTTTTATCTTCTCTTTCTCCATGTATCTGAGTGGTTATTTTTTTGTGACGTATATTTTAGGTAGTAGATACCTGGAGGTTGTTTTTTTTCCTGGCCTCAGTGAGCTAGCAATGACTAAATTTCTTTCTGTTCTATTATTTGACCAGATTAGATCCCAGATTATATTATAGGACACCCAATTCCAACACTTTGCCCTGAGTCCCTTTGCCTCTCTGTGTTTTTTTACTTGCTTGTGTGTTATTACACAAAGGAAGACTCCAACCTTTTCATGTTTGTTTTGTCTCTTCAGCTGTGGTCAGGATAGATATTTTCTTCTGCAGTATTTTTATTCTCTCCAGAACAATATTTTGACCATCCTAGCATTCTCATTTTCCGCTAAAACTTTCAGGATTGTTTTTAGATCAAAAATTAAGTGGAAATAATGAATGGAAATTCCATTCTTCTGTCAAGTAAAACAGAAGGAGAAGAAATTGGCATCAGCTGCTGCCCTGACCCTAACTCACAGGCTCTACCACAAGAGCAGCCTGGCCCTCTCCATCAGGGGGCCAAGTGCAGCTGAGTTCTGGTCCTTCATCTCTAGACCTAAAGGCTTAATAAAGGACTGTTATTGGATCAGTGCCAAAATGTGAATTCCAAACTATGGGGGAAGTTCTTAGAAATGATTAATTAGAACCATATCTTTCTACTGTTTGATGTTTAGGTTCCACGAATCCTTCTGTGGCTGATGGTGGAGTTGGCTATCATTGGCGTAGATATGCAAGAAGTTATTGGCTCAGCTATTGCCATCAATCTCCTGTCTGTAGGAAGGTGAGGGGTTTTTCTCTAGAAAGTAATTAATGTTTTGTGGGATTTCAAAGCAAGTATAAAAACAAAAGTCCTTCCCAGGTGGCTTACTGGTAAAGAATCTGCCTGCCAAGCAGGTGATGCACGTTTGATCCCTGGGTCAGGACAATCCACTGGAGAAGGAAATGCAACCCACTCCAGTATTCTTGCCTGGGAAATCCTATGGACAGAGGAGCCTGGTGGGCTACAGTCCACGGGGTCACCAAAGAGTTGGACATGACTTAGCAATGAAACAACAGCAACATAAAAACAAAAACCCAAGTCATTTTCAATTTTGAAAATTCAACTCAAGTATTATTTTTTCTGTGTAACCACTCTGGAACCACCTTCTTCTCAGCTCTGTATCTCCCATGTTCTTGTGTTTGGTCATGCATATCTGTGTTTTCCAGTGTGTGACAATGTATATTATAATTAATTTGTATGTCAGTTTATCCCACTTGTCAAGTGAACTCCTCGAGAGATAAGACACATACTTTTCAGCTTTGTGTCCTGAATGTCTGTAATAGTAGATAAAGTTTGAATGAATGTATTACTTTACTTAGTGCTGTGATCCTAAAACACCCAAGGCCTGGCCTCCTTACCACTGTTCCCTTTTCCCCAGGTCCTTGCTGCTCCAAGTGTCATGTATCTAGAGAGCTGTTGGGAAGAGAGTCTTTTTCTTAATGTTTCTTTTCTTTTCTTTAATCTCCCTTTTTAATCTCTGACCTAGGATTCCTCTATGGGGTGGAGTTCTCATCACCATTGCAGATACCCTTATATTTCTCTTTTTGGACAGATATGGTAAGGACAGTGGGAACAGAGGGGTCGGTGAAAGTTCTGTCACGTGGCTTACAGGGAAATCTGCCTTCTGTGAACTCACTGCTACATTTTCCCTTTCAGGTTTGCGGAAGCTAGAAGCGTTTTTTGGTTTTCTCATCACTATTATGGCCCTCACGTTTGGCTATGAGGCAAGTATTACAGGCTGATCATTAGCTGTTGTTTGTCTTTTTTTCCTTAGCTTTTTAAACAGAATTTTTGTCCTTTTATTATAAAAGACAGTATGTGTTCACAAAACCCAGATTCAGCACTAGGCCAATTTAAAAGGAATAAGGATGTATGGAAGACTAGTGTCCAGGAAGTTCTGCAGGGACTCCTAGGTCAAAAGTGACTAGAATTTCTAGGACTTTCCAGACTAGACTCCCTGGTCCCAAATTGGCCATCTCAACAACAGAACAGCCTTGGCAAGGATTAGGAGAGGAGTTGCAGAGTTATTCTTGGTTGTTACCTTGACAGGTTCTGTTTTTGCTCATCCTGGTTGACAGTAAGTCCAGCTGGGACTTTCTCTGTATTGTAACAGTTAATGCACTAAAGGGGATATAGTGTGTGTTTCCTGTTTTGTGCCCCAGCCCCAACACTGCATTGGGTTAAGCCCAACCTTATCATTATATGCAGTGAAGTGAAACCCAGCACCTTTCTGTGTCCAGTTATTATAAACTGATTTCTGTTTATTGGAAGCTAAGCTTTTGAAAATGTCTACTCTGTGAGTAGATGATACAGCTTGGTCTAAGGCTTCCAAGAGAAATGCTGAGCCAGGAAAAAGAGTGTATGGAAAGTGTTTCTGAGTGAGTCTCAGCAGATGCTAGTGGCAAGCATAAGTGATTTTTATATACATATGTGAGCACAGATGTTGGATCATCAAAAAAACAAGAGAATTCCAGAAAAACACCTGCTGCTGCTGCTGCTAAGTCGCTTCAGTCGTGTCTGACTCTGTGCGACCCCATAGACAGCAGCCCACCAGGCTCCCCCGTCCCTGGGATTCTCTAGGCGAGAACACTGGAGTGGGCTGCCATTTCCTTCTCCAATGCATTAAAGTGAAAAGTCAAAGTGAAGTCGCTCAGTCGTGTCCGACTCTTAGTGACCCCATGGACTACAGCCTACCAGGCTCCTCCATCCATGAGATTTTCCAGGCAAGAGTACTGGAGTCTGCTTTATTGACTACATCAAGGCTTTTGATTTTGGATCACAGCAAACTGTGAAAAATTCTTAAAGAAATGGGGATACCAGACCACCTTACCGGCCTCCTGAGAAATCTGTATGCAGGTCAAGAAGCAACAGTTAGAACTGGACATGGAACAACAGACTGGTTCCAAATTGAGAAAGGAATATGTCAAGGCTATATATCATCACCCTGCTTATTTAACTTACATGCAGAGTACATCATGTGAAATGCCAGGCTGGATGAGGCATAAACTGGAATCAAGATTGCTGAGAGAAATTTCAATCACCTCAGATACGCAGATGACACCACCCTTATGGCAGAAAGTGAAAAGGAATTAAAGAGCCTCTTGATAAAAGTGAAAGAGGGGAGTGAAAAAGTTGGCTTAAAACTCAACATTCAAAAACTAAGATCATGGCATCTAGTCCCATCACTTCTTGGCAAATAGATGGGGAAACAATGGAGAAAAAATGGGGAAAAAATGAGAGACTTTATTTTTTTAGGCTCCAAAATCACTGCAGATGGTGACTGCGGCCATGAAATTAAAAGACATTTGCTCCTTGGAAGAAAATCTATGACCAACCTAGACAGCACATTAAAAAGCAGAGACATTAGTTTGCTGACAAAGGTCCATCTAGTCAAAGCTATGGTTTTCCCAGAAGTCATGTATGGATGTGAGAGTTGGATTATAAAGAAAGCTGAGCACTAAAGAATTGATGCTTTTGAACTGTGGTGTTGGAGAAGACTCTTGAGAGTCCCTTGGCCTGAAGGAGATCAACCAGTCAATCCTAAAGGAAATCAGTCTTGAATATTCATTGGAAGGACTGATGATGAATTGAAACTCCAATACTTTGGCTACCTGGTGTGAAGAACTGACTCGTTGAAAAAGACCCTGATGCTAGGAAAGATTGAAAGCAGGAAGAGAAGGGGACACTGAGGATGAGATGGTTGAATGGCATCATCAACTGAATGGACATGGGTTTGAGCAAGTTCCTGGAGTTGGTGATGGACAGGGAAGCCTGGTGTGCTGCAGTCCATGGGTTCACAAAGAGTCAGACATGACTGAGCCCCTGAACTGAACTGAGTACAGAAGCATGATTAGTATGGGTAATCAAGAATTGACTGTATCCTAAGGTGTGTCTCACAGGAGTTATTGTGGCACTAATATCAATAAGGCCCTTAGCAGCCATGTTATTTCTTTAGAATATTAATTATATTCTTTACACATCTATTTAGTATATATAAAATACAATATGAAATGTTTGGATACCCCAGTCATAAATTCTCTAACCTTGTGCTGCTTAGTTTTTTTTGGATGGTTCTATGTTCCTTATTTCCTAAACAGTGTTGATGAAGGGGTTTAAGGAGTAAAGGATGCAATGTTATCTAGTACTGTGTTACTCCCCTAGTGTCAAGTTCCAGAAAAGGCTAAGAGCTGTTCTCTTTGTATGTAGTATGTTACAGTGAAACCCAGCCAGACCCAGGTCCTCCAAGGCATGTTCCTGCCATCCTGTTCAGGCTGTCGTACCCCACAGATCATTCAGGCTGTGGCCATTGTGGGTGCCGTTATCACACCACACAACATATACCTGCATTCTGCCTTAGTCAAGGTGAGCAAGACCTATCTTATCCCAGTGACTTATGTAGTTCATGGCATCTTTTCCTTTCGTTGCAAGGGACACGCACTTAGTTTACAATTGTTGGAGCCCTGAAGGAACACGGCATTTTTCCACAGTTGGACACCACACTCTTGTATCACCAAGGTGACCAGAGGTGACTGACCCCCTAGAGAAGGGGCTAAAGTCCTTAGAAGATCTGAAGGGGCACCATGCCTCTTGTCTTTAAATCTCAGAAACCTCAATGGCCTCATGGAGGTCAGGAGGAAGGAGCCCAACCTAGCTTTTACCACACACAATTGTTTGCTGGAAGATTTCAGAGACCTTTGTAATTAAGGCTAACTCCCGCTTAGGTCTAAAATCAGGTTGTTTTCGTAGGTCAGCGATTCTTCAAGCCACAGTAACTGAGGGCTCATCAGCCACTCAGTCACTTTCCCCTGTTTGGGTGTGTGTGATGTCATCAAAGGGTCATGATTGAACTCAGTGGACCAGGATGTATGTGGGGTCTCTCACATTTCATGCGGTCAGTTGTTTGACTTCTAGGACTTCAGCTGACTCCAACTCATGAAATATTACAAGGAAACTTGTTCCAGCTCATCAAAAAATGACTGTTGCTACTGCCTCTCTAGTCCAGGCAGGTAGACCGGGCCAGCAAGCAGGAAGTTCGCGAAGCCAATAAGTACTTCTTCATTGACGCCTGCATTGCTCTCTTTGTTTCCTTTATCATCAACATCTTTGTCATCTCAGTGTTTGCCGAAGCATTTTTTGAGAAAACCAACCAGCAGGTGGTAAGTAAGCCAGGGACCTGGGTAGTAGTGAATGTGAGGGTAAGGAGGAGGCTAACTGGGCAGGAAAACATGACAGTGACTTCGAGCTCAGGGGAAACAGAGCTCAGTTGCTGCCCCTAAGTCACTGCGCTAGTCAGGCTTATAGTCTAGGGCTGTGGCCAAGTCCAGAGCCAACATTCTCAGCTTTAGACTGGGAAGGGAGCATTCCTCAGATAAAGACTGCCTCATGCTGTGGTTAGTGGCTTCATGTTTATTTGCTCTTTCTCACCCCCATTTGCTTCCATCTCCTGACAGCTTTCCAGCCCTGCCATTTGGTGATGACAGGTTGGGAGGAGTCAGCACACAGGAAATAGAATCTGTGGCTAGACAGGCTGTTGCGGCACACTGGATTCTCTGTCCTCCTGACTCCTGATTGCCAATCTAGTTTTGCTCATTCCTTTGTTTCCCATCATAGGACCTCTGACTCCTGGCTCTGCTTTGACTAAGGACTCCCTATTCTGGGTGTCCTTTCATATTTGAAGCCTTCTAAAGACCCTCACTTCATGTCACCATTTAAATTGGCCTAACATTCATGTATTACCATGCATACTGTAACTCAGGGAAAGTTTTTGGTGACCTGGGAGTGTAGAAAAATTATCAAGGAAGACCTCAAGGCCATTGCTGCCAGTCTCTGCTGTCATCAGTCCAGGTCCAGTGTCTCGCCTTCAGCACCCATCTCTTAGATGACCTGTGTGTGATCTATAGGAGAGGTCTTCTTATCTGAGTCCTGGACTAAAAATTAAAAATTGTTCCTAAACTGCTTTGGTTCCAGGTTGCGGTCTGTAAAAACAGCAGCAGCGCCCATGCTCACCTTTTCCCTGATGATAACTCAACACTGAACGTGGACATCTACAAAGGGGTAAACCTGTTCAGATTTCTGATCTCTGCTTCTGAATCAAGACTCTCAGCATAATATCTGGTCTTTTCCGTGGGTTCACTTCAGAGCTCAGCGTATCTTCTCTGAAGTGTTGTTTTTTTTTTCAGAGGTCCAGATACCAAATAAGACTTTTGGATTATGTAGAAGGGAATAGAAGATCTGCTGAAAAGATGAATTAATTGAACAGCAATTCTCAAACTAGTGCTGCTATAGGCATTAACTGGGGTGACTAAAGAAAGTGTTCTTAGTAAAGTGATTTATTTTTTATACTTGTTCCCCCACCTAGCCCCAGTGGCTGGACACTTTATTTATTTAAGCCGTGCTGTGTGGCATGCAGCACCTAGTTCTCTGACCAGCAATCAAACCCATACCCCCTGCATTGGGAGTACAGGGTCTTAAACCAATGGAACACCAGGGAAGACCCTGTAAAGTCATCTTTACTGGGGCCTCTCTGTCCCTTTATGCTGGTTACATTATGAACTTCCAACAGTAGCATATGTAGCATCTCCAAAATTCATTTGTGCTTTCTCTTCATTCCTATTACCTTCTTCCAGAATACTGTGTTAAGGTATATAATTTGGGAAATCTGTTGTAGACTTTTTTTAATAGTAAACATGTAAGTTGAGGATAAAGGCTTTAGGAGGCTAGAGAAGAGAAGGGACTAGGCTGAGGAGGAATGGGGGCCCATCCAGCAGAATTTAGGTTGAAAGCCTCTAGAATGAGGTCAGGACCCGAGTCTAGCTCCTGGGACAGTGCCAGCACAGCGCTTGGTAGAGGTGGGTGCGTAGCCAGGAACGGGGAGAAGTGACATCAAGGATATGTTTGGGGTGTTGTCTCAGGTGATCTCTCTCCTTTGCCTCTCCAGGGTGTTGTGCTGGGGTGTTACTTCGGGCCTGCCGCTCTCTACATCTGGGCGGTGGGGATCCTGGCTGCGGGGCAGAGCTCCACCATGACAGGAACCTATTCTGGCCAGTTTGTCATGGAGGTACGTGCTGCTGTGACTGGGATAGACGAGAGGAAGAGGACATTGCCCTTTTGTCCCTTCTTAATTCTGTGCCTCTAAGGTCTTCCCAAACCTCCCAGCCCTTTTCGGAGAAGGCAATGGCACTCCACTCCAGCACTCTTGCCTGGAAAATCCCTTGGACAAAGGAGCCTGGTACGCTGCAGTCCGTCGGGTCGCTAAGAGTCGGACATGACTAAGCAACTTCACTTTCAGTTTTCACTTTCATGCATTGGAGAAGGAAATGGCAACCCCCTCCAGTGTTCTTGCCTGGAGAATCCCAGGGATGGAGGAGCCTGGTGGGCCGCCGTCTATGGGGTCGCATAGAGTCGGACATGACTGAAGTGACTTAGCAGCCAGCCCTTTTGCTATTTCCTTCCAGACATTCATCCTGTTTCTGTGTTTTCTTCCAGGGATTCCTGAACCTAAAGTGGTCACGCTTTGCCCGAGTGAGTCTGACCCGCTCTTTTGCCATCATCCCCGCTCTGCTTATTGCCGTCTTCCAAGATGTGGAGCATCTAACAGGGATGAATGACTTCCTGAATGTTCTTCAGAGCTTACAAGTGAGAAGGGAGCTGGGGAAACTCACATCTCACTAAGTCAGGAGGGATTCTGTACCTTTATTCTGTATTGCCTTTAGATAACAAGCCTAGTGTGGTTGTGGGGAAAATTCAGAGGAAGAAAGAGGCACAGTCTTGGTCTACAGTGAACGCATATGAAATCTCTGGCATCTAGAAGGCTTTTAGAAATGGCTTTATTTTTAAGCCTGTTGAATGAGAATTATAAGCTGTAATTACACGTAGAATACAATTATTGTTTGTTAATCGAGACAAACATTAAATAATAGGACACTGTTGGGCTTTATGGAGATTAAGAAGACAAGGTAGATACAAATTATGTAAAGACACTGTGACCATAATTGATGCTGGGCTCATGCTATAGATTTCCACATAACCCTCCAGCATGTTGTGATGACAGGAATAATTTCTCACAGAATAGATGAGGCAGGGTCTGTGATTCCCTTTTGCTAACAGTGCTGCTCTCTGGGGTGTTACAAGGACCCCCTGTAGCCCTATCTAATCTTATTTTTTTCTTTTGCAGCTTCCCTTTGCTCTCATACCCATCCTCACGTTTACGAGTTTGCGGCCTGTGATGAGTGAATTTGCCAATGGATTGTGAGTGTACTTATTTTTGTTCCCTAAGATGTGTGGGGGAGGGATATCTTCACCAAACAGGGCAGTTATGAAATAAGTCATAGGGGACTATGTGCTTTAAGAGGTGGTTGCTAGAGCTGCCCCCTCAATCTCTGACTAAGGAAAGAGAGACTTCTGGGGACTTCCCTGATGATCCAGTGGTTGAGACTCTGCCTTCCTGTGCAGGGGGTGAGGGTTTGACCCCAGGTCAAGAACTAAGGTCCTACATGCCACAGAGTGTGGCCAAAAATTAAAAATAAATGAACACAACATTGTAAATCAACTATACTTCAATTTTTAAAAATTAAAGAAAAGAAAATAGAGATGGTAAATGTAACAAAGGAGGGCAAGCACATTTTTTATTTCTGGGGCAAGTTTTTCAGCTTTTAGTGCTTTAACTCTTCAACTTCAGCCACTGAAGGTTAAAGCATCCTAAATCCATGTTAAATGATCTTGATGAGAGAGGCATAAACTAATACCTTCTATATACATGTCTAAAGGACATGGGGTATTTGAAATGACTTCTTGTATTTCTAGGGACTCATGACCTTTTCAATTGTAGGGCCTGTTGCATTTTTTAGGGACTTATATGCTATGGATTCATGCAAAGATGGGCTCGATAAAGGACAGAAATGGTATGGACCTAACAGAAGCAGAAAATATTAAGAAGAGGTGGCAAAAATACACAGAAGAACTGTACAAAAAAGATCTTCATGACCCAGGTAACCACAATGGTGTGATCACTCACCTAGAACCAGACATCCTGGAATGTGAAGTCAAGTGGGCCTTAGAAAACATCACTACGAACAAAGCTAGTGAAGGTAATGGAATTCCAGTTGAGCTATTTCAAATCCTGAAAGATGATGCTGTGAAAGTGCTGCACTCAATCTGCCAGCAAATATGGAAAACTCAGCAGTGGCCACAGGACTGGAAAAGGTCAGTTTTCATTCCAGTCCCAAAGAAAGACAATGCCAAAGAATGCTCAAACTACCGCACAATTGCACTCATCTCACATGCTAGTAAAGTAATGCTCAAAATTCTCCAAGCCAGGCTTCAGCAGTACGTGAACCGTGAACTTCCAGATGTTCAAGCTGGTTTTAGAAAAGGCAGAGGAACCAGAGATCAAATTGCCAACATTCGCTGGATCATGGAAAAAGCAAGAGAGTTCCAGAAAAACATCTATTTCTGCTTTATTGACTATGCCAAAGCCTTTGACTGTGTGGATCGCAATAAACTGAAAAATTCTGAAAGAGATGGGAATACCAGACCACCTGACCTGCCTCTTGAGAAATCTGTATGCAGGTCAGGAAGCAACAGTTAGAACTGGACATGGAACAACAGACTGGTTCCAAATAAGAAAAGGAGTCCGTCAAGGCTGTATATTGTCACCCTGCTTATTTAACTTATATGCAGAGTACATCATGAGAAACGCTGGGCTGGAAGAAGCACGAGCTGGAATCAAGATTGCCGGGAGAAATATCAATAACCTCAGATATGCAAATGACACCATCCTTATGGCAGAAAGTGAAGAGGAACTAAAAAGCCTCTTGATGAAAGTGAAGGAGGAGAGTGAAAAAGTTGGCTTAAAGCTCAACATTCAGAAAACTAAGATCATGGCATCTGATCATGGCATCATGGCAACTGAACTGATGATATGGATTATTTGATAGTGTTTTTTTTTCCTCTTTCTCCCTATCATTGTGTAATTTTTGCTCATTTAATCTAATCTGGTACAAAAGAAGCACTTTTCAGTTTATTTTGAAATGCCTCTTACTCCTGTCTTGTGACCTCAAAAGACACAGTGTCCTTTTCTGTTTATGAATAGGTTTTTTTCACTTCATGGGAAATAGATGGGGAAACAGTGAAAACATTGTCAGACTTTATTTTTGGGGGGCTCCAAAATCACCGCAGATGGTGATTGCAGCCATGAAATCAAGAGACGCTTACTCCTTGGAAGGAAAGTTATCACCAAACTAGATAGCATATTAAAAAGCAGAGACATTACTTTGCCAACTAAGGTCCGTCTAGTCAAGGCTATGGTTTTTCCAGTGATCATGTATGGATGTGAGATTTGGACTGTGAAGAAAGCTGAGTGCCGAAGAATTGATGCTTTTGAACTGTGGTGTTGGAAAAGACTCTTGAGAGTCCCTTGGACTGCAAGGAGATCCAACCAGTCCATTCTGAAGGAGATCAGCTCTGGGTGTTCATTGGAGGGAATGATGCTGAAACTTAAACTCCAATACTTTGGCCACATCATACGAAGAGTTGACTCATTGGAAAAGACCGTGATGCTGGGAGGGATCGGGGGCAGGAGGACAAGGGGACAATAGAGGATGAGATGGCTGGATGGCATCACCGACTCAGTGGACATGAGTTTGAGTGAATTCCAGGAGTTGGTGATGGACAGGGAGGTCTGGTATGCTGCCATTCATGGGGTCGCAAAGAGTTGGACACGACTGAGCAACTGAACTGAACTGATGATACAGATTATTTGTTAGTGTTTTTTTTTTTTTCCTCTTTCTCCCTATTGTCAATTTTGCTGATTTAATCTAATCTAGGACAAAAGGAGCACTTTTCAGTTTATTTTGAAATGCCTCTTACTCCTGTCTTGTGACCTCAAAAGACACAGTATCCTTTTCTGTTTGTGGACAGGTTGGACTATTCCACCAATAATTGTGCTGATTCTTTTGACAGGGGCTGGAGGATCATAGGCGGTATTGTGGTCCTTGTCGTCTGTTTCATCAACATGTACTTTGTCGTGGTTTATGTCCAGGGTCTAGGGCATGTGGCATTGTACGTGGTAGCTGCGGTGGTCAGCGTAGCTTATCTGAGCTTTGTGTTTTACTTGGTAAGTCCAGTTGGGAGGAGGCAGGGGTGGTTGAGGTGGGGCTAACTCTCAGAAGAAAAAGGACCCCAAAGAGCACTTACCAATCTATCTTCAGGTTATTGATACAATTTACATGAAATTGTTAAATCAGCTGTGACTAAAGAATATTTTTAGCCATAAATTTCCCCTGGTTCTAAGAGCTGTCATTTCTCTATTTCTCTCATTCTGTCTGATTTCCATTCTAATAATTCCTAACCAGAGAGTGTAGTATGTTTGAAGAACTCGAAGAAGATCAGCCATGTAAAAGTAGAGAGTGTACAAGATGGGGTTGGAGAAGGGAGCTGTGTTGTGTGATTTCAAATCTTTGGAGGGCAGCACATGTGGGTTCACAGCCCTGCCCAGCTCTACTACTTAATAGCTGTCCAATGATGACACAGGTAATAGTGATAACCCCTCACTGAATTATTAATAATGGTGGTTGTAAAACATAGTGCTCCATAGAAAAAGAATGGAGAATTATGTATACCTACATAATAAAAAAATTATCAAAAGCCTAAATTATATAAAAATAGTAATAGTAGTTGCCTTTGATTATGGGATTATGGAAATATTCTTTTCTCTATTTTCCAATTCTTCTGGAGAATCCCAGGGACGGCGGAGCCTGATGGGCTGCCGTCTATGGGGTCGCACAGAGTCGGACACGACTGAAGTGACTTAGCAGCTGTAATATTATTTATATCAATGAAAAGTAGCCATAGCAACAACACATCCACCTCCCTATTCTATGCAGGTTTCTCTGAAAAAACACAGGGTTGAGGATTAGGGACTACTACAAAGAATGGCAAGGCAGTAGGGTGGAAATGCCCTGCTCATCTTTATAACATTACCTAGTCCCTGTGTCATTGTCTGCCACAGACAATGTCTTGATTGCGAAAACATTTTAGTGAATACTGAGAAATTATGTCTTGGATAGATACATCTCTTCTTTTTTCTTGCCCGGTAAACCATGGGTACACTTAGATTAAGCTGACCCTATAATATAGGGACGGTTGGTATTGTTCGGTTGCTAAGTTGTGTCCTACTCTTTGGAACCCCATGGACTACAGCATGCCAGGCTTCCCTGTCCTCTGCTATCTCTTGGAGTTTGCTCATACTCATGTCCATTGAGTTGATGATACCATCCAACCATCGCATCCTCTGTCACCCCCTTCTCCTCCTGCCCTCAATCTATGAAACCTGAATAACTGAGTATGGCCTTGACGGAAATTCTTTTAACAATTTGCTGTAGGACATCTCCTGGTTGCTTAGTGGTTAGGATTTCGGGCTTTTGCTTCAAAGCCCTAGGCTCAGTCCCTAGTCAGGGAACTGAGATCCTATCCTACAAGCTAGGCAGCATGGCCAAAAAGAAGTTTCTGTAGAAGTTAAGGGGATCCTTCTTGTACACAAATTGATTATGAAGGTGCTAAGTTGTTCTCACTCAGCCAGAGGCGATAGAAATTGTTGAAGACCCAGTTTTAAGGCTGAGGACTGATTCTAGAATGAATTACTATACTACTCTTTTGTTCAGAAGACTATCACAGTTGTTCTTAGCCAGTCAGTCATTCCCCATATTGTGAGGAATGGTGTAGGACTGAAAAGAAGTGGTCTTCAGGGACCTCTCCCAGTCAGATAAAAGAAACAAATGCAAAGCAGTAGGAACAGAGGGAGCTGAGTATTGAAATTAGTACAACAAAGAGTTTTGCATCTGAGCAGTGCAGTCTGGGCGATGAGTGGGGTAAGAGGGCTCTCCAGAGGGGTCAGTGAATGATGACCAACTGTATTTTCTCTTCCAGAGTTGGCAATGTTTCATTGCACTGGGCATGTCCTTCCTGGACTGTGGGCACATGGTAAGCGTCTCTAAAGTCCTGCTAACCAAAGAAACCACCAGTGGCCATACTAAGTAAACGCTGTTCACAGGTAGCCATCAGAGCCAGTGTTTCTATGGTTCACTATGTGAACATAGCAAAGGTATGTGCTGTTCCACAGGCTACATTTAGGACTCAGCTGTTTGTTGGGAAAGACTTTGTTTCATTTATTTTTTGAAAGATAGCATTATTTTTCTTCCTAAGCTTCTAACATGGGAATTGGATTAGCTAGGATCTCTGACAACTTGACATCTGCTGCTCTCAAACGAAGCTGAACATTTTCACTGTCCCAGGGTCAACTTGTTTTATCTTTATGAGAGATAATCCGCTATGCCTGATTCTTAACCAGACTGACTACATGTTAAAAAAACATGTTTGGAAAATACAATACATTTTTCATAATACAATTTACAAAATAGGTATGCAAGTTTTGCTTATCTAAAGATAATGGATTTAAAAGGCTGAGAAGCCATTAAGAAGAATGAAATAATGCCATCTGCAGCAACATGGATCAACCTGGAGAGTGTCTTACTGAGGGAAGTAAGTCAGACAGAGAAGGAGAAATATTATATGACATTCATTATATATGGATCTAAAAAGAAAAAATATAAATGAATTGCTTACAAAACGGAAAGAGACTCATAGGTTTAGAAACCAAATTTGTGGTTGCCAGGGGGAAGGGATAGTTAGGGAGTTTAGGACGGTCATGTGCACACTGCTATATTCAAAATGGATACCCAACAAAGGATCTATTGTATAGCACATGGAACTCTACTCAATGTTATGTGCCAGCCTGCAGGGGAGGGGGTTTTGGGGGAGAATGGACACATGTATATGTATGGCTGAGTCCCTTCACTGTTCACCGCCCCCGCTCCACAACATTGTTAATCAGCTATATCCCAATACAAAACAAAAAGTTTACAGTTTGAAAAAAATAAAAAGTATACAACAAAAAAATAAAGGGCTGAGAAATACTTTCCTTATACAAATCCTTTGAATTATTTTTATTATAAAAAATAAAATCTCAATTAGACTAGTTTGATTCATATTATATTTAATTATGAGATAATCTTCATTTATCAGATTCAGAATTTTTTTAACTTATTTTCACTTTAAATTTCTCAGTGGAAGTTAAGAGGGGTGAGAAAGCATTAAGACGATAAATGGACAGATGGTAAAACTCACTTGTGGTCGTGGTGACTAACACTAATCTCTTCTGAAAATCACTCTGATGATTTCCCTCAGAGATTGTGAGCTTACTGAAATGTTCTTGGGAGTCCCAATTTTAATAACTTTCATGTTAGCACAGAGCTCTCTTGATGGTATTTCTTCTTGAGCACTTGGAGTAGAGAAACCTTCCCCTTCCTCCTCCAGGAGGGTAGTGATAGAAAAAGATGGCAGCATTTATGAACTGATGTTCTCAAGAGACTTTGGGGTGAGGTGAAAAAACCTGAAAGAACCATCTGTTTTATTCCTAAAATACAACTTCTTCTAGAATCGTCATGTTTTTCTGAAGCATGCCCGAGACGACTTGCCAGGCAATCTTGGGAGCTCTGGATGTAAGCGTTGGAAAGCCCGCTCCCTCTCAGCGAGTCCTTCGGTGTCACTGGTTGCCAAGTTCTCTCTGCAGGGTTGCACTGGGCTGCCTCTCTTCAGCCATTCCCTCAGAGGGAAAAACTTGGAGACCAGATGGTGGAGCTCTGGAGTCAGAGGAAACGGGTCCCTTCAGCATGGGGCCACTGCTCTTCAGCCACTTCTGACATTTTCACTTGTGGAGCCTGAGACCATGTGATTATCTCAAACCAAGTCACATTGTCTGGTGGAGATAAATAACCAGGTCCTTTACAGCCGCTGACTTGAGAGAACAGTAACGGGAATGCAACTGAAGGACCGCATTTCTGGTGGCTTCCTTCCGGAGCGCCTGCTGATTGATGTTCTCTGTCCCCCTGAGCCCCTAAAGGCATTGTTCCAGGACTTTGTACACAGTCTAAAGCGCAGACTGAACGGACTGTCGTTTACGTGACTTTAAGAGTAAACTTCTGTGTTCCACTGACCGTACCTTTACCTCAGCCCCTCCAGTGACGTAGCACAGAATCGTGAGAGACAAATTCCCCAACCGTCCCTCCTCACATCCCTCCCTCTCCCCTACCATCGTTCCCTAGACTGGTCACAAGGGCCCTCTGGAGATAGCGGGGACTGACCGCTTAAGCTCTCGTCTGGCCTCAGTAGGTGAGGGCCATGTTGACGAAATTCTTTGTAAAGGCAGTACACTAACATTTACCTTGCTGGGAGTTTGAGTGGGTCCAGTCAGTCTCAGATTCACAAATATTTAGAAGCCCAGGTAAAAGCTGGTAGTTTTCTTTTAGAAGTTATATATGTGACTTGCAATGATGAAAATTTCTTCCCGGTTAAACAGCAGTTTATATCACTCTGTGTGTAGTATTTTACAGTGTTAACAGCACTCCCACGCTATATTCCATCGATGCTCTCACATGGAAAGTGCACTTTCTGTGCAGCCACTACTCTGGGTGCAGTAAGCAATGCTTAGAGAGGACATCTCCCTGTGCCAGCATGCGCACGCTGCTTGTGTGAAATGTTTCAGCTCAGTTCAGTTCAGTCGCTCAGTCGTGTCCGACTCTTTGCGACCCCATGAATCGCAGCACACCAGGCCTCCCTGTCCATCACCATCTCCCGGAGTTCACTCAGACTCGCGTCCATCGAGTCCGTGATGCCATCCAGCCATCTCATCCTCGGTCGTCCCCTTCTCCTCCTGCCCCTAATGCCTCCCAGCATCAGAGTCCTTTCCAATGAGTCAACTCTTCGCATGAGGTGGCCAAAGTACTGGAGCATCAGCCTCAGCATCATTCCTTCCAAAGAAATCCCAGGGTTGATCTCCTCCAGAATGGACTGGTTGGATCTCCTTGCAGTCCAAGGGACTCTCAAGAGTCTTCTCCAACACCACAGTTCAAAAGCATCAATTCTTCGGCGCTCAGCCTTCTTCACAGTCCAACTCTCACATCCATACATGACCACAGGAAAAACCATAGCCTTGACTAGACGGACCTTAGTCGGCAAAGTAATGTCTCTGCTTTTGAAAATGCTATCTAGGTTATCCACAACATTGTTAATCAGCTATATCCCAATACAAAACAAAAAGTTTACAGTTTGAAAAAAATAAAAAGTATACAACAAAAAAATAAAGGGCTGAGAAATACTTTCCTTATACAAATCCTTTGAATTATTTTTATTATAAAAAATAAAATCTCAATTAGACTAGTTTGATTCATATTATATTTAATTATGAGATAATCTTCATTTATCAGATTCAGAATTTTTTTAACTTATTTTCACTTTAAATTTCTCAGTGGAAGTTAAGAGGGGTGAGAAAGCATTAAGACGATAAATGGACAGATGGTAAAACTCACTTGTGGTCGTGGTGACTAACACTAATCTCTTCTGAAAATCACTCTGATGATTTCCCTCAGAGATTGTGAGCTTACTGAAATGTTCTTGGGAGTCCCAATTTTAATAACTTTCATGTTAGTACAGAGCTCTCTTGATGGTATTTCTTCTTGAGCACTTGGAGTAGAGAAACCTTCCCCTTCCTCCTCCAGGAGGGTAGTGATAGAAAAAGATGGCAGCATTTATGAACTGATGTTCTCAAGAGACTTTGGGGTGAGGTGAAAAAACCTGAAAGAACCATCTGTTTTATTCCTAAAATACAACTTCTTCTAGAATCGTCATGTTTTTCTGAAGCATGCCCGAGACGACTTGCCAGGCAATCTTGGGAGCTCTGGATGTAAGCGTTGGAAAGCCCGCTCCCTCTCAGCGAGTCCTTCGGTGTCACTGGTTGCCAAGTTCTCTCTGCAGGGTTGCACTGGGCTGCCTCTCTTCAGCCATTCCCTCAGAGGGAAAAACTTGGAGACCAGATGGTGGAGCTCTGGAGTCAGAGGAAACGGGTCCCTTCAGCATGGGGCCGCTGCTCTTCAGCCACTTCTGACATTTTCACTTGTGGAGCCTGAGACCATGTGATTATCTCAAACCAAGTCACATTGTCTGGTGGAGATAAATAACCAGGTCCTTTACAGCCGCTGACTTGAGAGAACAGTAACGGGAATGCAACTGAAGGACCGCATTTCTGGTGGCTTCCTTCCGGAGCGCCTGCTGATTGATGTTCTCTGTCCCCCTGAGCCCCTAAAGGCATTGTTCCAGGACTTTGTACACAGTCTAAAGCGCAGACTGAACGGACTGTCGTTTACGTGACTTTAAGAGTAAACTTCTGTGTTCCACTGACCGTACCTTTACCTCAGCCCCTCCAGTGACGTAGCACAGAATCGTGAGAGACAAATTCCCCAACCGTCCCTCCTCACATCCCTCCCTCTCCCCTACCATCGTTCCCTAGACTGGTCACAAGGGCCCTCTGGAGATAGCGGGGACTGACCGCTTAAGCTCTCGTCTGGCCTCAGTAGGTGAGGGCCATGTTGACGAAATTCTTTGTAAAGGCAGTACACTAACATTTACCTTGCTGGGAGTTTGAGTGGGTCCAGTCAGTCTCAGATTCACAAATATTTAGAAGCCCAGGTAAAAGCTGGTAGTTTTCTTTTAGAAGTTATATATGTGACTTGCAATGATGAAAATTTCTTCCCGGTTAAACAGCAGTTTATATCACTCTGTGTGTAGTATTTTACAGTGTTAACAGCACTCCCACGCTATATTCCATCGATGCTCTCACATGGAAAGTGCACTTTCTGTGCAGCCACTACTCTGGGTGCAGTAAGCAATGCTTAGAGAGGACATCTCCCTGTGCCAGCATGCGCACGCTGCTTGTGTGAAATGTTTCAGCTCAGTTCAGTTCAGTCGCTCAGTCGTGTCCGACTCTTTGCGACCCCATGAATCGCAGCACACCAGGCCTCCCTGTCCATCACCATCTCCCGGAGTTCACTCAGACTCGCGTCCATCGAGTCCGTGATGCCATCCAGCCATCTCATCCTCGGTCGTCCCCTTCTCCTCCTGCCCCTAATGCCTCCCAGCATCAGAGTCCTTTCCAATGAGTCAACTCTTCGCATGAGGTGGCCAAAGTACTGGAGCATCAGCCTCAGCATCATTCCTTCCAAAGAAATCCCAGGGTTGATCTCCTCCAGAATGGACTGGTTGGATCTCCTTGCAGTCCAAGGGACTCTCAAGAGTCTTCTCCAACACCACAGTTCAAAAGCATCAATTCTTCGGCGCTCAGCCTTCTTCACAGTCCAACTCTCGCATCCATACATGACCACAGGAAAAACCATAGCCTTGACTAGACAGACCTTAGTCGGCAAAGTAATGTCTCTGCTTTTGAATATGCTATCTAGGTTGGTCATAACTTTTCTTCCAAGGAGTAAGTGTCTTCTAATTTCATGGCTGCAGTCACCATCTGCAGTGATTTTGGAGCCCAAAAAATAAATGTTTAAGGATGTACAATTGTACTTTATGTAAGTTGGTCCTTGTTCTCCATAAAACTGTGCTGCTACAGTGTACTGGGAATTAACAGGGATGGGGAAGAGCTGTGTTTTGGTTCCTGTGAGGTCCTGATAGTGGTTTTAGGAGTGGTTACAACGAACTTTTACTGACATTTAACAATATGTAAACTCAGTTTGTGGGGATTCCCTGATGGCTCAGGTGGTAAAGAATCTCCCTACAATGAGGGAGACCCGGGTTCAATCTTTGGGTCAGGAAGATCCCCTGGAGAAGGAAATGGCAACCCACTCCAGTATTCCATGAACAGAGGAGCCTGGCAGGCTGCAGTCCATGATGTCACAAAGAATCAGACACAGCTGAGCTACTTTCACCTGGTGGCCCAGCAGTAAAGAATCCTCCTGCAACACAGGAGATGCAGAAGACTCAGGTTTTATTCCTGATCGAGACGATTTCCTGGAGGAGGGCAAGGCAACCTGCTTCAGTATTCTTGCTGGAAAAATCCCATGGACAGAGGAGCCTGCCGGGCTGTAGTCCAAAGGGTCACAAAGAGTTGGACACAACTGAGTGAGCGCACACACACACCAACTTTGAAATACTGAAACATCAATTACCATCTGTATTGACATATTAGACTCATACTGTTAGTGATTTTCTCTTTAGAAGGTATAGAGGTATACAGTTGATCTCTGGACATGCAGGGGTTAGGGATGCCGACCTTCCATGGAATAAAAAATCTGCGTGTAATTTATAGTCAGCTCTTCACGTTTATACTTGGCCTTCCGTGTCCAGTGTTCATCCAAATCTGTGGTTCCGCATTCTCAGATTCACCCTGTCTGCGATCATGTATTTCTGTTATATTTACCAATGAAAAAAATCCCTGTATGAGGAGACTCATGGGGTTCAAATTCATGTTGTTGAAGGCGCAACATAGGTTTAGTTCCCAGAAGACTTGATGAATTGTTGACACCAAACACTAATCTCTATCACCAATTTAGTTTTGCCATTGCTAAAGATGATATCATTACCATATTTAAAGTTGAAAGATAATTGTCATTCTGCCTTTCTCCACTCTAAGCTGAACATTTTTCTGTCTGTAATCTTGTATTACCATTGACATAGGCTTTTATATTCGGTATATGCTGCCAATAAAAAGTATGTGTATTTGAAAAGAGAAACCAAAATTGTTTAGCTTAGAAATGAAAACATTTTTGGAGACCAGATATAAATACAAGGACAAAGCTCAGAAACAGTAAACTACTAGGATTGTCACCAAACACAGGGCAGGAGAAGCTAAGTCCACTTAACTTGTTCCAGAGGTGTCACTAGAATTTTCCCTTCTGTGTTGCAAGCTTCCCCTGTCTGTCTCAACAAGAACTGAATACTATAAGTACCCCCATGGAAGTTATGAGAATTTTGTTCTCCACGTTGTCCTTTCTCCTTCAGCTCTTTCTTTCTTTTAATCTTTTTTTTGGCTGTGCCATGTGGATCTTAGCTCCCTGCCCAGGGATTGAACTCAGACTAATGGCAGTGACGGTCTGGAATCGTAACCATTAAGCTGTGAGGAACTCCTTATTTGGGTTTAATTTTTCAGAACTAAATTAGGATGCATAACCATTCGAAGACCCTGCTTTAGCTTTAGCTCTGCCCTCTGCCGTGCTTTCTGTTCCTTCCTTGGACAGGACCAGTGAGTCCAGATGTGTGTCACCTCCTTTTGACATCTGAGCTTTGGAATGTTCAAAATGACAACACATTACTCTGCTGGTTGGGGTCTAAGCACTCGTGTGTGTGTATGTATGCTCAGTCACTCAGTCATGTCTGACTCCTTGTGACTCTGTGGACTGTCGCCCACCAGGCTCCCCTGTCCATGCAATTTTCCAGGCAAGAATACTAGTGTGTGTTGCCATTTCCTACTCCAGGGGATCTTCCTGACCCAGGGGCCAAACCCGTGTCCTTGGGCCTCCTGCACTGGCAGGAGGGTTCTTTACCACTGTGCCCTTCACACTCATAAGATCTCTTTTCATTCTTACAACAGAAGGACAAACATAAGGCAACTGAAGGGCCAAAAGTAGAATAACATCACTAAGAACTGTGTAGTTGTCATTTGAATCTGACTAGCTAAATTCCAGTGGAGAAGGCAATGGCACTCCACTTCAGCACTCTTGCCTGGAAAATTCCATAGACGGAGGAGCCTGGTGGGCTGCTGTCTATGGGGTCGCCCAGAGTTGGACACGACTGAGCGACTTCACTTTCACTTTTCACTTTCATGCATTGGAGAAGGAAATGGCAACCCACTCCAGTGTTCTTGCCTGGAGAATCCCAGGGATGGGGGAGCCTGGTGGGCTACCGTCTATGGGGTCTCACAGAGTCGGACACAACTGAAGCGACTTAGCAGCAGCAGTAGCAGCTAAATTCCAGAGCCCATGTTACCATTACCAATCATTCTATACAATATATAGTACATATTTCATAGTATATACTTTAAGACACCAACTTTGGTGTTTAGCAGCACCAAGAACAGCACCATATCAAAGATACTTTGCTTAATACTCTGATTAGGGTTAGAATATGTTTTAGGTCAAAAGCTGCCAACTGATAGGCTAATTTTGTTTGGCCTGTCTTACATTTTCCAAACTACCTGAATGCTTTTTCAGGTATATGTGGAAAATGGCAGGGTCCTGTATGATCCTATCCCAGCAATAAGTAAGAACTGATAGCTTATTCATTTTCTGGTGGCTCAGACAGTGAAGAATCCGCCTGCAATGCAGGAGACCTGGGTTCCATCCCTGGATCGGGAAGATCCCCTGGAGGAGGGCATGGTCACCCCAGTACACTTGCCTGGAGAATCCGCATGGACAGAAGAGCCTGGTGGGTTATAGTGATTGGGGTTGCAGAGTCAGACACAGCTGAGCAACTCAGCACAGCACAGCACTGCCTTGAAAGTTTTATCCAATTCCTCTACCATTCAGCCCCATTTCTCAGTGTCACTGAGAAATGCAACGAACTTCTCCAATGAAGGAGTTCTCTCTACTAAGTCATCAAATGATACAACCTGGAGATCATGGAACTAAAAAAGCAGCCCTTGTTTACTACATGCCCACCCCACCACCTTAGCTCACTTGAGAAAAGGCTGCAGTGAATTGTCAATGTATCTGACAATTGCTCTTGGTTGCTAAAATCAGATGGTCAACACTGAAACCAGATTGATTATATTCTTTGCAGCTGAAGATGGAGAAGCTCTATACAGTCAGCAAAAACAAGATGTGGAGCTGGCTGTGGCTCAGATCATGAGCTCCTTATTTATTGCAAAATTCAGGCTTAAATGAAGAAAGTAGAGAAAACCACTGGGGTTTCCCTGGTGACTCAGATGGTAAAGAATCGCCTGCAATGCAGGAGACCTGGCTTCAATCTCTGGGTCAGGAAGATACCCTGGAGAAGGGTATGGCTACCCACTCCAGTATTCTTCCCTAGAGAATTCCATGGATAGAGGAACTTGGCAGGCTACAGTTCATGGGGACGCAAAGAATTAGACACGTTTGACTGACTAACACTTTCACTTTCAGAGAAAAACACTAGGCCATTCATGTATGACCTAAATCAAATCGCTTATGATTAGACAGTGGAGGTGATAAATAGATTCAGGGACAGAGTGCCTGAAGAACTATGGACAGAGCTTTGTAACATTGTACAGGAGGCAGTGACCAAAACTATCCCAAAGAAAAAGAAATGCAAGAAGGCAAAGTGGTTGTCTTAGGAGGCCTTACAAATAGCTGAGGAAAGAAGAGAATTGAAAGCAAGGGAGAAAAGGAAAGGTACACCCAACTAAATGCAGAGTTCCGGAGACGTGTAATGAGAGACAAGAAGACTTTCTTCAGTGAACAATACAAAGAAATAAAGGAAAACCACAGAAAGGGTAAGACTAGAGATCTGTTCAAGAATCTATCAATTATTGATATTTCTTTGGAAATATCAAGGGAATTTCATCCAAATATGGGCACAGTAAAGGACAGAAATGATAAATATCTAATAGAAGCAGAAGATATTAAAAAGAGGCAAGAATACACAGAAGAATTATACAGAAAAGGTCTTAATGATCCAAAGAAACACGAAGGTGTGCTCGCTCACCTAGAGCTGGACATCCTGCAGTGTGAAGTTAAGTGGGCCTTAGGAAGCATGACTACCAACAAAGCTAATGGAGGTGACAGAATTCCAGCTGTGCTCTTTGACTTCACACTCCAGGATGTATGGCTCTAGGTGAGTGCCCACATCATTGTGGTTATCTGGGTCATTAAGAACTCTTTTCTATAGTTCTTCTGCATATTCTTGTCACCTCTTCTTAATCTCTTCTGCTTCTGTTTGGTCCTTACCATTTCTGTCCTTTATTGTGCCCATCCTTGTGTGAAATGTTCCCTTGATAGATTCAATTTTCTTGAAGAGATCTCTAGTCTTTTCCATTCTATTGTTTTTCTCGATTTCTTTGCACTTAAGAAGGCTTTCTTACCTCTCCTTGCTCTTCTGTAAGGCCTCCTAAGACAGCCACTTTGCCTTCTTTCATTTCATTTCTTTTTCTTTGGAATGGTTTTGGTCACCACCTCCTGAACAGTGTTACAAACCTCTGTCCATAGTTCTTCAGGCACTCTGTCTACCAAATCTAGTCCCTTGAATCTATTCATCACCTCCACTGTCTAATCATAAGGGATTTGATTTAGGTCATACCTGAATGGTCCAGTAGTTTCCCCTACTATCTTCAATTTAAGTCTGAATTTTGCAATAAGGAGCTCATGATCTGAGCCACAGTCAGCTCCAGGTCTTGCTTTTGGTGACTGTATAGAGCTTCTCTATCTTTGGCTACAAAGAATATAACCAATCTGATTTCAGTATTGACCACCTGGTGATGTTCATGCATAGAGTTTTGTGTTATTGGAAGAGAGTGTTTATTATGACCAGTGTGTTCTTACTGAAGTGGTTTGCATTCCCATTTCCAGTGGACCACACTTTGTCAGAACTCTCCACCACAACCCATCTGCATTGGGTGCCCCTGCACGACATGGACCATAGTTTCATTGAGTTGCACAAGGCTGTGATCCATATGTTCATTTTGGTTAGCTCTGTGATTGTGATTTTTGTCCTGGAGGCTGTGGGATTGTAGTTCTTGCTTCTTCTTCCTGCCCTCTGATGGTTGAGGATAAGAGGCTTGTGCAAGCTTCTTGAGGGGAGGGACTGGCTGTTGGGTAAACTTGGTATTGCTCTGGTGGGCGGGGTCATGCTCAGTAAATCTTTAATCCTGTTTTCTGCTGAAATGGCCTGTGCTCCCTCCCTGTTAGTTGTTTGGCCTGAGGAGGCCTAGTCCTGGCATCTACAGGCTCTGTTGTAGGGCTAAAGGTGAACTCTAAAAGGACTTATGCCAATAGGTGCCTCCCAGGCCTGCTGCTGCCAGTGCCCCTGTCCCTGTGGCAGGCTACTGCTGATCAATGCCTCACAGGAGACTCTCAAACAGTCACAAGCAGGTCTAGCGTAGTCTCTGGTGGGGTCACTGCTTCTTTCCCTGGGTCCTGGTCCACACAAGGTTTTGTTTGTACCCTCCAAGAGTTTCTGCTTCCCCAAGTCCTGTGGAAGTTCTGTAATCAAATCCCGCTGTCCTTCAAGGTCAGATTCCCTGTGGATTCCCAGTTCCTTTGCTGGACCCCCAGGTTGAAAAGTCTAACGTGGGGCCTAGAACCTTTGCAGTAGTGAGAGATCTTTGGGGTTACTGCTCTCCAGTTTGTGGGTTGCCCACCCGGCCAGTATGGGATTTGACTTAAACGTGACTGCACCCCTCCCACCATCTCGCTGCGGCTACTCCTTGGTCCTTAGACACAGGGAATCTTTCTTCATGGGTTCCAACATCCTCCTGTCAAAGGTCGCTCAGCAGCTAGTTGCGTTTTTGGCGTTCTTGCAGGAGACGATGGGCACACATCCTTCTACTCTGCCACCTTGATATCTCATTTTCCACCATACTATACTAGAAATGTTTTCTTTCTATGATTTTACAGTGTGCATTTGGTGTCCTGAGCACTCTTATGATCTCATTTTAATTCTTACAACTAAAGAATTAGCCTCTATACAGATGAAGTAACTGAAAGGCCAAAAAAAGGCTGTTGGTACCTAGCAGCCTACCTACAATATTCCTAAAACCCCAGGTAATACCAGTGGGCTAAAAAGAGACTCAGTGATTGTCCCATGGTGAATGCAGAGGAGAGGAAAAGAGTAAGCTACAACTTCACAAATGCCAGTACAAACCAGTGGGATTAGGTCTCTAGGAGTGAGTCTGGCAATATATTTTTTTGCTTTGTTTTCATATTTATTTTTTGTCCACACTGGGTCTTGGTTGCATCTCGCAGGATCTTTCATCGCCGTGCGCAGGCTTCTCTCTAGTTGCTGCTTGTGGGCTCCAGAGCCAGAGCTTGCTTAGTTGCCTCCAGGCATCCGGAATCATAGTTCCCTGACCAGGGCTCAAACCTATGTCTCCTGCCTGGCAAGGTGGATTTTTAACCATTAGACCACAAGGAAGTTCCTGGCAATGTGTTTTAAAAGCAGCTAAAGTAATTCTTATTCAACCTGATAAACATTTGGGACCGTTGGTCATCTCCTTTGCTCTTAGCACATGCCATTTTATTACTATTGTTAATGAAAGGCTTTTCTCTGCTCAGGTGCCAAAGGATATTAAGGCCCAGATAATAGGGCTCAGGATTTAGACCATTTGAAATTTGATTTATTTTCTCTTTTTTTTGGCCACGCTGTGCAGCCTATGGGATCTTAGTTCCCTAACCAGGAATTGAATGCTAACCCTCAGCAGGGAAAGTTCAGAATCCTAACCACTGGACTGCCAGGGAACTCCCTGAAATTTTATTTCTAACACACTTAGTATTAAAGTATAAAAGCTCTCAGTGCATTTGCTCTTAAGATCCTGATCAGAAACACCCATCCTGAGGTAGAGTGTCATAAGAATAGTTAAAGTGAAAAATTTGCATTTGGTATTACCTCAATCTTGATTTTAGCTCATATAGATTATTTTATATACAATAAACCATTCATGTGTCTGTAAGCCATTTATTTTCTGAAAGAAAATCAATATAGCAGAACTGAAATAAGAGCTACTTTTATATGCTGATTATAGGTACTTAAATTCTAATTTTAAATACTAGCAAATCAGTCTAACCCTTTTCCATCTTTTTGTCTTCAGCACCATCTGGGATTGACAGTTCAACCTGAATGAACTCTACCTTCTGAACACCGTGGATGCTGGCTCACTTGTGTCTAGATGACTGATAGCCTGACAGACTATATATGACCCGCTTTCTCTTAGCCCTTTGTGCCAAATATCATGTTAATAAATCTCTGTTTGTTCAGTGGTGAGTTTTATTCAAACATTTTGAACAAAAGGTAAAGATTTCCTCATAGGAAGAGTATGAAAGGCTGATAGCTATTAAGTGTAGGTCAGAGACCCACCCACCTCACAACAGTCCTACAGATGCCAGAGTTAAATGATGAGCCTATGATGGCCACACACCCCTATGGGCTTGTGCCTGGACTTCTGGAATTTAAAAAATATATATGCGTGTATGTTTATGTAAACCTGAACATATCAGTGTGGGTAGAGTTTTATATAAAAGTGATAGATATGTTGTATTTTTTAAAGCAAATATTGATCAGATAAATCAGATATTTATTTTGTCTGAATCAAAAATGACAAAGGAAAAAGAGCACTGTTCTTTTTCAGAATGAACTGGTCAAATTGACTTATTTTTAAAGTGATACTTGACTATGGCCCATGAAACTTGACTTGGATTTAATTAAACAGCCCTTGGTAACTACTAATATTAGCACATCATTTCCAAAGAAGACTTTTCTTTACTTGACAGTTATATTTCATCCTGGTTGTCAGCATGCTCCATGATTATTATTTTCTCTATTGTTTTTCTTGAATTTTTTTTTCAGAGATATGATGGTATTTTCCAAAGAGCTTAATACCTAGGAACAGGATCCAGAAATTATACTTTAACCAATGATCAGTTTTCCATTCTGCATTGTACTCAGCCCATTCTAGCATTTTAGGTATAAAAAGAATTCTAACACTGAGCTTTGTAAGGGCCAACAGAAGATAATGATAATTTTCTTCCTAATGTATGTATAGTCCCACCATGTCTTTTCTTCCCCCTTTTCCCATTAATACTCCAGAGATGATTTCTAGGTCAGTCTATTTCTGGAGTGGCTAATGTTTCTAATGCTGACTCTCCTAGGGAATGTTAAGCATTTTAAGTTATTTACAGCAAGTGGTATGATATTAGAACTAGGCTGGGGCTTGAAAGATTAGTCCACAGGTCACAAACTGCCTGCTTGCATGTGGGGTATAAATTTTTTTTTTGACCCTCCTTCTTAACTAGGATTTTTTTCTTATTTCATAACTTTTTTTTTCTGAAGGGAGTCAAAACTGTGTACTTGACAACACAATTAAACAGCTGGTGGTTTAAAAGTCAGTCTAGATTCAAGATGGCAGATTAGAAGGATGTGTGCACCCATCTCCTCCTGTGAGCACAAAATATCGCAACTATCTGTTGAACAACCATCGACAGGAGGTTGCTGGAGCCCACCAAAAAAAAAATACCCCATCTGCTAGTGTTGGAGACTCTCCCATAGTGGCATGGGTTGGCGGTGGCTCACCACAGCAACCTGGGCACCCATAGCAGCCTCCATAAAATCTGTATAATAAAACATTTAATACTTGTACTTGAAAGTTTCTGCATATTGATCTGATCGAAAAGTCAGAAGATTTTCAATACCAGGCTCACACCCCTTCATGGAAGTGTAGTTGGCTTACACTGAATGGCAGCTATCCATTTTTAATGAAACACACTCCCTGCCTTCTCTCATTTCCTTTCAGCACCAAAGGCATTGAATTTACAAACCCTGCAGCCTTTGTATGTTTGAGCATCATTTTCCTCCTTCAGCATAAACCTTACTGTCTTATTTTAAAACTTAGCACCTTCCAGACATTGCCTCTGTTCATTTATAATTCGATCCTCTAAGTGGCAGAATTTTTTACCAAGGTGATTCTTTAAAATGCCCTTGTTTCTTCTTTGTGGCCCTTGAAACTTCTCATAAGAGCAATAGCCTTGCCAGAAAGGTTATAGACCTTCTGATCTTAAAAGTAAAACTGAGTTAACACCATTTATTAGCTTTTACTTGAAAAAGAAACAATGCGTTTCAGTGTTTTGGTTTCTTTGTGGGCCTTAGAAAGCATCACTACGAACAAAGCTAGTGGAGGTGATGGAATTCCAGTTGAGCTGTTTCAAATCCTGAAAGATGATGCTGTGAAAGTGCTACACTCAATATGCCAGCAAATTTGGAAAACTCAGCAGTGGCCACAGGACTGGAAAAGGTCAGTTTTCATTCCAATTCCAAAGAAAGGCAATGCAAAAGAATGCTCCAACTACCGCACAATTGCACTCATCTCACATGCTAGTAAAGTAATGCTCAAAATCCTCCAAGCCAGGCTTCAGCAATACGTGAACCGTGAACTCCCTGATGTTCAAGCTGGCTTTAGAAAAGGCAGAGGAACCAGAGATCAAATTGCCAACATCCGCTGGATCATGGAAAAAGCAAGAGAGTTCCAGAAAAACATCTACTTCTGCTTTATCGACTATGCCAAAGCCTTTGACTGTGTGGATCACAATAAACTGTGGAAAATTCTGAAAGAGATGGGAATACCAGACCACCTAACCTGCCTCTTGAGAAATCTGTATGCAGGTCAGGAAGCAACAGTTAGGACTGGACATGGAACAACAGACTGGTTCCAAATAGGAAAAGGAGTGCGTCAAGGCTGTATATTAATTGGGGGCAGGAGGAGAAGGGGACGACCGAGGATGAGATGGCTGGATGGCATCACTGACTCGATGGATGTGAGTCTGAGTGAACTCCGAGAGATGGTGATGGACAGGGAGGCCTGGCGTGCTGCGATTCATGGGGTCGCAAAGAGTCGGACACGACTGAGCGACTGAACTGAACTGAACTGAACTGTACACCAAGAAACTTTGACAGCAACTCCAGATGAATCAGTTTGTTAGAAGAGCCCGTTTCTGAGGAAATACTTCAGTTCATCTATTTTTAATGCTGAGCATGTTTTGGGAGAGGGGGATCTTTCTGGTAGCCTTATTAGAAGTATCTTTTCACTGTGTAATCAACATGAAGGATGACATTTCTGTGCCAGAGGTCTTAAATTTTCCTGATTTCATGGAACATATTGGAGCCAACTGCTGGCATGTTTATTCTAGTGAATGGAGTAGTTGGATTCTTTCCTCGCCTGTTTTCTAAAGGGCTGACTGAAACATGTCTGTTTGTTGGTGGCACTTGAAGAGCCTCATAGTAGGTGCAGATGGCAGCTTTAAAAATAATTACCCTGAGCCAGTAGAGAAAAGTGTATATAATACATAGAACAGTGAGTTAGTGTCTAGACTGCAGATAGACTTTCAAACATTCCTGCATTTTTCCCGTCCCCAAACGCTGGACTTCACCTTCCAGTCAGAGTATTTCTCTACTACAGAAAATATCAAGGAAGAGGAAATCATCACCACAGATCATATTACATGCATTTTAGTGTATTTTTTGTTTTTTTTTTACCATGCATTCTTATTTTTATCTCAGTGGGTATTCCCCACCCCCCACCCCCCGCGCTTTGGTTTTCTTTCCAATGCCTGGAGTCAGAATAAATCTGAGGCATATCAGTTAGGACTTCAACAAGATGGAACTAGTTTCTAGAACCCTAGGCTTACAGAGGAGCTTGAGGCCTCAGGTATACTTCACATTTATTATCGTCCTTGTTTCTTGTGTTTTCTGCAGTGTCATGCCAGATTAGCAGTAGCACAAAGGGACTAAATCTTTCCACTCCCACAATACTGCCATTTGAAGGGAAAAGGGATTGTTTTAGCAATTTACCTTTGTAGTCTTAGAAATGCTTTCAAGAAGTATAAAGATGAATACACAAATATTTAATGTTAGACATTTATGTTTGTGGTAAATAAGTCAAGTTTCTATATGAGAATGAGGTGTAGGGTGGTAAACCAATCTTTTTTTTTAATTTCACTGCACACCCCCCTTGCAGTGCACAGCCCTGCTGCTCCACAGAGGCCCTCAGGGCAGAACCACATTTAAATAACAACATGGCCATTCATTTGCCTCTGATGTAATTTTTGCCCATTCTAAAAAGGACTTTGTGAAAGCCTTTATTACCTTGCCCTGTTTGGAGAGAATTAAGCGATGAATACAGCATCACATTTAATATGGAGAAAATTTTTCTATAGCCATTATATAACTCCTAATTTTCAGATTGATTTGGCATAATATAATTTTCTGCCACTAACTGCTGCTGCTGCTGCTAAGTCACTTCAGTCGTGTCCGACTCTGTGTGACCCCATAGACGGTAGCCCACCAGGCTCCCCCGTCCCTGGGATTCTCCAGGCAAGAACACTGGAGTGGGTTGCCATTTCCTTCTCCAATGCAAGAAAGTGAAAAGTGAAAGTGAAGTCGCTCAGTCGTGTCCGACTCAGCGACCCCATGGACTGCAGCCCACCAGGCTCCTCCGTCCATGGGATTTTCCAGGCAAGAGTACTGGAGTGGGGTGCCATTGCCTTCTCCGCTGCCACTAACTAGAAAATAAAAATTTTAAAAGTCAGAAAATCATGTCCTAGGTTCTAAAAGACATCAACAAATACATTTTTTAGTTGACTATTTATGATTGTTGATTTGGACGTCAACATCTTAAACAATTGAAGGCTATGAGAATTCTGGCTGAAACTTCTGCAGTATAATTGGCTACATATTGAAAATTCATTCTTCGTAAGTACTTTCAGAAGGCTTCTTATTTTTCTTGTGTGTAACTTCATTTTTTGTACCTATTGAAGAATCGAGGTCTAATGTGATCCTTGTACATAGAGTAGAGAACACCTAGAAACAAAATATGTATATCAATAGAGTATTCGTGGGAAACAAACACTGCATTTCTTAACCTACAATTAAAAACAAACACCCTCTATCTTATTAATTTTTGGTTTACATCATACAAGCGGCTCCAGGGAAAAACAAAACAAACTCAACTTCGATCCCTGAGCTGGGAAGATCCCCAGAGTAGGAAACAGCAACACACTTGAACCAACCCAGTATTCTCGCCCAGAAAATCCCATGGACAGAGAAGCCTGCTGGGCTATACAGTCACAAAGAGTTGGACGCTAATGAGCACACATGCACACTACCTCTCAAATGTAGGTGTTTCCTGGAGTTCTGATCCCAATGCTTTTCTTACCTCATTCACACCTGTTGTTTCACTTGGAAGCAAGTAGATCTCTCTTCTGAGAGTGAGACCCACATATAGACTCTATTAAATGTGACATTTCTACATCCCATATGTAGATGGTCTCCAAAACTTGTATATAAGCAAATATGTTGAGCATGCCCCTCAAAATGTGCATTTATAAACAAAATAAATGTACTATAGTCAGTCAATATACTGATAAATCTTTTTTGTTTTGTTTTTGGCTTTGGCTGCACAGTGTGGCATGTGTGCTTGGGTGCAAAATCATCTCGGTTGTGTCTGACTCTTTACGACCTTATGGACTGTAGCCCGCTGGGCTCCTCTGGCCATGGGATTCTCCAGGCAAGAATACTGGCGTGGGTTGCCATGCCCTCCTCCAGGGGATCTTCCTGAACCAGGGATCAAATACACATCTCCTGCATTGGCAGGCAGGTTCTTTACCACTAGCACCACCCGGGAAGCCCAGTAAGGCATGCAGGATCTTAATTCTTCCACCAGGGACAGAACACATGCCCCCTGAATTGGGAGTGTGGAGTCTTAATCACTGGACTACCAGGGAAGTCCCCCCGCAGGCATCTTTCTAAACTGTTATTCTGACTATGTACTCCCCTGTTTGAACCCTTCACTGGTGTACTTCATCTTGTTACTCCTCAACTAGCAATCATGAAAGTCTACAGAAGGATCTGTCTTATATCAATTTAGCTCAGCTGTTACTATGTTTTCCAGGATTCCCTTCTCTGCATGGTGGTGGTGGTAGTTTAGTCGCTAAGTCGTGTCTGACTCTTGTGATCCCATGGACTGTAGCCCGTCAGGATCCTCTGTCCATGGGATTTTCTAGGCAAGAACACTCGAGTGGTTTGCCATTTCCTTCTCCAGGGGATCTTCCCCGACCCAGGGACTGAACTCGTGTCTCCTGCACTGCAGGCAGATTCTTTACCAACTGAGCTGCCAGGGAAGCCTCTTCTCTGCATAGTTCTGAGTCAGCTTGTCCATGAGAGACATTTTACTTGAGATCTGAAGGGGAAAAGTGAAGCAGCACCTGCCAAATACTTTTTGCACTTGTTAGGCTTGGTATATTGGAGAAGGAAATGGCAAACCACTCCAGTATTCTTGCCTGGAGAATCCCAGGGACGGGGGAGCCTGGTGGGCTGCCATCTATGGGGTCGCACAGAGTCGGACACGACTGAAGCGACTTAGCAGCAGCAGCAGCAGCAGGCTTGGGATAGAGGACCAGGAGCTATTATAGTTTGTGTGTGGTGGTGTTTATCTGCTGGCTCCCTTTGCTACCGTTGGGCAGCAGTCAGGCCCACAGTTCTTTCAGCTCCTTGTGAATCTCCTCTATTAGCTTTTCTGGCTCCTGGCCAGATGTGGATAATAGAAGGTGCCAGCTTTTCTTAAAGGTCATGCCATCTAGGTCGGAGTCGACAAGATTCTGACTCAAGTTTCCACTTGTCTTTGTGGGTTCCAGTTCATCCTTGCAGATTCTAGTTTCTTTTTCTTTCCCAACCGCTGCCTTGTTCAGGTGCCAGGATTAGAAATATAACCAACAGCCTAACATGGACTGTTTAACCAGCTACCCAAATTGCTTAAGGTCATATCTCTATAATAAATCCCTTTTTCTGTATCACTGCTAGTAGTTTTAGAAGGAAATGGCAACCCACTCCAGTATTCTTGCCTGGGAAATTCTGTGGAGAGAGGTTATGGGCTATAGTCCTATAGGCTATAGTCCATGAGGTTATGAAAGAGTTGGATATGACTTAGTGACTAAACAAAAACAACTACCAGTTTTGCTTATCTGATGGAACAGAATGATACAGAATTTGGCATTAGAAGCTCCCAGAGGAACATAACCCTAACATTACATAATACAACCCAGAGGATCGGTTCTGTGAATTAGTTCTGAGTTATTTGGAGTTAGTTCTCTAATCTGATTAGATTTAAAGGTATTAATGGCCTTTCTCCCCCCTTCCAGTGGCTAAGAGTATGCTGGCAGTCCATGGCGTACGTTAGTAAAACATTTAAAAAATTATCACCTTGCAGATACCCTTAACCAGGTGCCTATAGAAAGCAAGGCTTTAGGTGATCAAGTATATACTACCATAGAACATTTGTTGGAAATGAGAAGTATAATATAGTTGGTTACTTCTACGTGTACTGGAAAACTTGGGAAAACTATACAATGGGCTCATGGCTTTTTTTTTTTAAGATGCAATTTATTTTTTTTTATTTAGATACACAAGGTCTCAGTTGCAGCATGTGGGATCTAGTTCCCTGATCAGGGATCAAACCCAGGTCCCTGCATTGGGAGCTTGGAGCCTTAGCCACTGGACCTCCAGGGAAGTCCCTGGGCTCATAGCTTTTAATTCCTAGCTCAGGTTTGCATGAGGGAACTGAAAGCTTTATGACTTTCCAAAAAGAAACTCAATTCCTGTGGCCATGAGATTGCTACTTTTGAAAAATATCCACAGAGTCTAATCTTGTGAGTGATTAATCACAACACAAAATGAATTCCCAACCTCACAACACCTCTTATATTAAAGTTTCGGGCATTGCTTTGGAAGGAATAGGACTCTGAAAATTGAAATGGGGACATATGGTCAGATTTCAGTGAAAGTGGGTCCTTGAGCCCTGATATCTTACTGACACTCCTTTGCCAGGAGAAACAGTCCTCTATATCTGAGAAATACTGAAACTTGGACCAAAAAGTAGTCTCCACTAAATGAAGCTGAAATACCAGAACTTCCTTAGTATACTTCCATGGTAGAGCAGCGATTCTTCTGACCTGTGGAGTAGGGGCTCTTATGGTAGGGAAAGCTAATGTAAACCATTCTATATGCATCTATTATCAAAGTAATACTGCATTCCCAGGGTGACTGTACAGCTTAGTGTCGACTTTAATGATGCCAGGGTGGTGATTTCTACATCTCTGTTCATTTTGCCTCTTTTGCCAGAAGGCAGAGAGATCTTAGAGAATGATACTGGATTTATAAAAACTTAATCAGGTGATCAGTCTAATTGCAGCTACCATACAGGTATGGTTTCAGTGCTATAGCAAATCAACATAATTTTTGCTATCTGATTTGCAGCTTTTAATCTGATGGATTGTTTTTTTCTGTACACCTTTTAGTATAAAAAGACTGTATTAAGCAGTTTGCTTTCATTTGGCAGGGCCAGTGGTATACTTTCAGAGTTGAGTCTCAGAACTGTGTGAACTTTTTAGTCCTATGCCACAATCTAGTCTGTAGGACCTTGATCATCTCTATTCCACAAGATAGCACATCAGTCCATTACACTGATCTGATCTATCAAGGGGAAATTGCTACTATATTGTTAGCTTAGGGAGAAGGGTATCTGGAATGTATACCTTCTGGGGCATTTCTTAGTACTCCCATGTCCTGTGATTAAAGAAGGTGGAAAATTACACCCAATACAGGAAGGATGATTAATGACCCACATCATTTAAGAATGAAGTTTTGGGTTAACACCCCAGTCAAATAACTATGAATAGCCAAGGTGCTTTTGGAGGGCAAAGGATGGAAAAATGCCTAGCAGAAAAATGTGGTTATAATATGAGCCATGCCTACCTGACCAGCTGCAGAAACAAAGACTGTGATGGTTATGCATATTTATTCCTTATTTTTATATGAATACACTTGTGTATATTCACCAGTTGTTTTTTTTTTTTTTAACTGTTTGCCACTCTCATTTACCTACCATCTAATATAAAGAGTGTTAATAGTTAAAGTTAATAGTTAATATAAAAAAGTTAATAGTTAACCTTATATCTCAGTATTTAAGTCCCAGGATATCAAAAGGGAACATGACTCAGCTCAAAAATGAATCAACATCAACCAAAGGCACTTTGAATCTTCTTGGGGAGAGAGCATGTTTTTGGTTATACAAGGCATGTTTGATTTTGCCATTTGTCTTTATTTGAAAGTAAGTGTATTAAGAGATGTATATATGGATGCCAGGTGGACTAGGAGTAGAAGGTGATGGATTTGTATTGTGTCAATTTAGCTAAAATGTAACTAGGTTTTCCAGAATGCCTTTCCTTTTGTCAACTACAAATTGGCACTTGCCATCTACCTCGATAAGTATTAATCATGTGCTGCTGCTGCAGCTCTTGATTTTCAACCCCCCCCCAAAAGGAGTTTAGGGTAGCAAGCAGAAATGAGGCACTCTGTGCTCAGGGAAAAACTGGGAAGGCAGGTCTTCAGATAGATATTTTCAGGAGCTGACTTTACGAGCCCAATTCTTATATCTCCTATCTAGAAAAGCAATAAAATCCTTCATAGTGATGACTATTCTTTGTGACTACCAGAAAGCTTCACAAGACTAGCAGAAACCTTCTGGGAAAATATGTGCTTGACTCCATGTATTCCCCCTTCACCAAAATCACATACAGAATGATGTTACCCCGACTCCACCTGCCTCTTTGGAGTAGTTTCTCAGAGCTATCTGAGGTGCTGCCTCCCAGGCTGAAATCTTCATTTTGCCCCCAATAAACCTCAACTCGCAACTGTTACATTGTGCATTTTTTTAAGTCGACACTTTCATTCCCTGAAAAACTGCGCAGGAGATATTTAGCATGAGGCTAGAAGGCAGAAGGAGAGCAACAGCCAAGTTCTTTTAACCGGACAAGGCACTGCTGCAGCATGCTTTTGCTAATCTGCTGGACCACTTCGTTGGCATGGGGCAGCAATCAGGAGTGCAGCTACTATGGGTCCTGCTGACTGTCCTCTTTCACTTTCTCTGACTCCTTGGCCAGGTCTCTGACTCCTTATCCAGTTCCAGGATAAGGGGCATCAGCTATTTCCATGTCACTCCCAGCATCTACTTTGAAGGCTTAGAAATGGTGAGAACGCCACAAGGATTCCAGAATATCCTGTGTGTTCTAGGTCATCCTTGTAGGTTCTAGATTTTCCTTGCTTTTCTCATTTTTCGTCTACCATTTCTTAATAACTGCTTGCTCTGACCACTTCAGGTCCCAGTACCTGATACATAAGCAAGAGCCTTACAATTACATAAATCCAAATACCTATAGCAAATCTCTTTATGTTACTACTAGTAGTTCTAGTCTCAACAAACACAGATTTATCTCCTACCATACCAAGCTATGTAGAGTTCCACTAACATGCCATGCTTTTGTGACTTGTTCCTCTGCCTAGAGCCCCAACTTCCTTCTCTGCTTAGTTATTTCCTCTACATTCTTGGCTCACCACATGGTTTGCATCCTTAGAGAAGCCTCTCCTGGATTCTCAGCTCTAAATGCCCTCCTCTGTGCTTGTGCTTCCATAGCAACCTGTGTTATTCTGTTGTAGTACATTTGACTTTATATTGTCATCTCCTGCTCTTGGTCTCCCTCTCTCAGGAGACTAAACTGTTGGAGGGTAGGGAGTTACTTTTTACATTTCTAGACCAGCAAGTGCCTTGCACATAGCACGTGCCCAGTGTTTGCTGAATGATGAAAACGAGAACACATTACTATGTAGTAATGTTTCCTGTTGTATTTTGTTCAAGTATCACATGTCACAGCTCATAGTAAGAAGATAATTACCATATAACTCCCTCTATACAAGTCCCACACTCATCATCTCATAATCCTAGACCTACTCAGGCTGAATCTACTTTGCACAGTATGAAGGGGAGCTAAGAACATTGTGACTTGTTCTTATTAATGTAGACAAAAAAAACCTTAGATAATTTAGGTCCCAAAGTAAATTCTTTGTCTATCTGAACTATCTGATTTAGCTGTTGATATAGCCTGAATAAACCAGATAATTTTACACCATTCTTTGAATTTGACTGTGTAAATGTCACTTAATTTACAGACTAATAAAAAAAATTGCCTGTGGCTCAAGCTGAATAGCTGAGTTACATAGGGTATAAACTATTCACTGCTCCTTTTATTACAGAGGATAATACAAACTATAACCTAGTTCTCTACTGGGTTTTTCCTTTTAAAAATTGAAGTATATTTCACATACAACATTATGGTGTACAAAATAATGATTCTGTATTTGTATGTATTGTGAAATGATCATCACAATAAGCCTAGTTAACATTTATTACCAGATATAGTTACAGACATGACTGAAGTGACTTAGCAGCAGCAGCAGCATAGTTACAGAATTTTTTCTTTTGATGAGAACTTTCAAGATCTACTCTCTTAGCAACCTTCAAATATGCAATACAGCATTATTAACTATAGCCACCATGCTATACATTATATCCCCATGACTTATGTATTTTATAACTGGAATTTTGTACCTTTGCCTACTGAGGTTTTTTTTTCAGTGCTTAAAATACCAAGACATGAAGCCTATAACTGGGCAGCAACCTCAACCAAGTGAAGATCGCTGCCTTTCTTTCCAATCCTCCTCCATTAATCATCTTGATCCAATATTCATGAATGAATGTGAATGAATGAATAAACAAAAATACACTCTAATCTGAATGAATGAATAATGAAATTAAGTCGGTTACCTAGAGTCACAGCTCCTACAACAAATCCTTGGGCAGCAACTCTCATGTGAATAAGATGAATGGACATTTTCTGATCTCTTCTGTATTTTAACTTGTAAAGACCATAGGACACCACAGTCATAAAGCCTGCTATCCCTGTAAATTAAAAAAGTAGAGATTATATAAATAGCAGGCTAAAATTTCCCAAGAACTTAGAGATTTGAATAAAGGGCTGCCCCAGGGATCAGTACGTGGAAGATAAGCAAGCAAAACACCAAAAAATACTTCATTAATGGATTCAGTATTTCAGTTTTGACTCTTTTAGAAAAAATCGAATTATATAGTATAGAAAGTTGTCTAGTAGTTTTCCTAGGCATGGTTTCAAATTTGTAAGCAGTAAGACTTTTATTTGGGGCAAGCTGTTTAACCAGTGAGTGAACCAACCAAAACCTCAGCATTCATAGCTTTTGGGTGTTTGGCTTTATTCCTCTCTACTTTTTATTAATATTAAATAAGGAGTAAATCTAGTAAAGAGATCTCTAGTCTTTCCCATTCTGTTGTTTTCCTCTATTTCTTTGCATTGACTGCTGAGGAAGGCTTTCTTATCTCTTCTTGCTATTCTTTGGAACTCTGCATTCAGATGCTTGTATTTTTCCATTTCTCCTTTGCTTTTCGCTTCTCTTCTTTTCACAGCTATTTATAAGTTCTCCTCAGACAGCCATTTTGCCTTTTTGCATTTCTTTTCCATGGGGATGGTCTTGATCCCTGTCTCCTGTACAATGCCCTCTCTCAGTATCCTATCATTTTGCCTTTACATACTGTTCATGGGATTCTCAAGGCAAGAATACTGAAGTTGTTTGCCATTCCCTTCTCCAGTGGACCACAGTCTGTCAGACCGCTCCACCATGCCCGCCCGTCTTGGGTGGCCCCACAGGGCATGGCTTAGTTTCATTGAGTTAGACAAGGCTGTGGTCCTAGTGTGATTAGATTGACTACTTTTCTTGAGATCTAGAGATCTCAAGACTAGAGATCTCTTCAAGAAAATTAGAGATACCAAGGGAACATTTCATGCAAGATGGGCACAATAAAGGACAGAAATGGTATGGACCGAACAGAAGCAGAAGATATTAAGAAGAGGTGGCAAGAATACACAGAAGAACTATACAAAAAAGATCTTCATGACCCAGATAATCATGATGGTGTGATCACTCACCTAGAGCCAGACGTCCTGGAATGTGAAGTCAAGTGGGGCGTAGAAAGCATCACTACGGACAAAGCTAGTGGAGGTGATAGAATTCCAGT
>SJYT01033214.1:338938-349095 GCA_006410635.1 Cephalophus harveyi
AGACTCTTGAGAGTCCCTTGGACTGCAAGGAGATCCAACCAGTCCATTCTGAAGGAGATCAGCCCTGGGATTTCTTTGGAAGGAATGATGCTAAAGCTGAAACTCCAGTACTTTGGCCACCTCATGCGAAGAGTTAACTCATTGGAAAAGACTCTAATGCTGGGAGGGATTGGGGGCGGGAGGAGAAGGGGACGACAGAGCACGGGATGGCTGGATGGCATCACTGACTCGATGGACGTGGGTCTGAGTGAACTCCGGGAGTTGGTGATGGACAGGGAGGCCTGGCATGCTGCAATTCATGGGGTCGCAAAGAGTCGGACACGGCGGAGCAACTGAACTGAACTGAACGGAAATCTAGTGAAGTGAAAGAAACTTTAATATCTTAAGTGAAAATTACATGTTGAGTTTTAATAAGAGGTAAAAAGGTGTGGATATTTGCATGAGAAGCCTGTGACTCTGGGAAGAACTGTGATTCTAAAAAATTCCAGAAGCCCATACAAATATTTTTGTATTCTTTACATATATCAAGGAATGAATATACTGCTGTGACAACCAAGATTCTATGCAGTAAACTCTAAAACAGAAAACTGAATAGCAATCAATTGAATAGGGAAAATTCTAGTAAGTGATTTGAAACAGTGTGAGAAGTTAATCTATGACAAATCAAAATAACCATATAACAAATAAGGGGATAATTATCTGAACTAGCTTGAATTTACATCTCACACCAGACCCTACCAAAAAACTCTGGATGGGTTAGAGTTAAGTATGAAAACAAAACAAATTTATTAAGAAAATCTAGAAGAAAATAGAACAGAATATTTATGACATCTAAAAAAGGGGTAAGGTAGATTTAAAGTGCAGAGAAGGCAATGGCACCCCACTCCAGTACTCTTGCCTGGAAAATCCCATGGAAGGAGGAGCCTGGAAGGCTGCAGTCCATGGGGTTGCTGAGGGTTGGACACCACTGAGTGACTTCACTTTCACTTTTCAGTTTCATGCATTGGAGAAGGAAATGGCAACCCACTCCAGTGTTCTTGCCCGGAGAATCCCAGGGACGGGGGAGCCCGGTGGGCTGCTGTCTCTGGGGTCACACAAAGTCGGACACGACTGAAGTGACTTAGCAGCAACAGCAGCAGACTTAAAGTGAGGACAAAAATGCTGTATTTTGATGACAGAATAAAGGAAACTTCTGCATGGTAGAAGTGTGGCTCTATTTTGGGGGATCTCTCTTCTACTGATTTATGCATCTACCTTGATCAATACCACATTGTCTTGACTACTCTATCTGTATAGTAACCCTTAATATCAGGTAAGGATGATTCCTCCCAATTAATACTTTATCTCAAAAAAGGCTGCTTTATGTCAAATCTCAACATGAATCAGCTGTAGGTATACATGTATCCTCTCTTGTAGCTCCCTCCCATCTCCCTCCTCATCCCACCCCTCTAGGTTAATACAGAGCCCCTGTTTGAATTTCCTGAGCCATACAGCAAAGCAATTATTCTTCAATAAAAAATAAATAGATTTTAAAAAAGGTTGTTTTAGCCATTCTAGAACTTTTGCCTTTATATGAATTTTAGAATAAGCTTGTTTGTATCTACAAAAAAAAAAACAAAAAAACAAAAAAACATTGCTGGTATTTTGATAGGAATTACACTAAACCCATAGATGAGTTTGGGGAAAACTGACGTCTTTATCGAGTCATACAATCCACGAACACAACAGTCTCTATATTCATTTAGGTCTTTGATTTCTTTTATTAGCATTTTGTATTTTTCACCATACAGATTCTATACATGTTTTCTGAAGCTTGAAAGTGGAAGTGTTAGTCACTCAGTCATGTCTGACTGTTTGCAACACCATGGACTGTAGCCTGCCAGGCTCCCCTGTCCCCTGTCCATGGAATTCTCCAGGCAAGAGTACTGAAGTGGGTAGCTATTCTCTTCTCTAGGGAATCTTCCTGACTCAGGGATTGAACCCAGGTCTCCTGCACTACAGACAGATTCTTTACTGTCTGAGCCACCAGGAAAACCCTAATCATTTCATTTTCTTTAGAGTGACTGTAAATGGTCTCATGTCTTTAATTTTGGCTTCCATGTGTTTATTGTTAGTATATGAAAATACAATTGATGCTTAAGTAGAATAGCAAGTTTTGACTATGTTGTCATGTGTTTGTCTCTATGGGTGGGTGAGGATATATTTATTCTAAGAATCAGAGTAAATAATCACATTTATATGAAAATTTTGTATGCTAATTAGCAATAAGTGAAATTGAAATAAAAATGACAAACAAAAATAGCAAAAAATTAAATTACAATAAAACCATGATGGCAGGTACACTGAGAAACAGCTACAATGCTGAAAACTCTGTCAAGATTTAGCCAAATCATTCTGGAAAGAAATCTGAAAAGATATAATAATTGATATTAAACTGAACATGGGAGAAGTTTAAGAGGGAAGGGACATATGTGTACCTATGACTGATTCATCTTGATACATGACAGAAACCATCACAATATTGTAAAGTAATTACCCTCCAATTAAAAATAAAATTAAAAAAAAAAAACTGAACATGCTTCATGCCCTGAAAATTCTACTTTGGGGAAAATACTCCAAGGAAGTAAGCAAAAGAAAAGCCAAGAAGTTGACATAAAGATATTTATGGCTACACTATGTATGAGGAAAAACAAAACAACCCAAATGGCCCAAGCAGAGGAAAAACTATCAGAGCTGTAAAAAAAATTGCAAATATAATTATACTTACATTACAGTATAATATACTACTATGACATGTTAAATAAAAGAAGCAAAAACAAATAATCTATTGACACAGTTTAAATACATGTAATGTATTTAAAGTGTCATTATTTAGACCTTAGCAGTGATCATAAGATTTTAAACAATATAAATCAATTATAACGACAGAAGTCAAGATAAGAAATTAAAATGTTCTATAAATGATCTGCATAGAATACTCCTATACTTAGTAGATATTCTTAATAAAATGAGTAAACAAACTAATAATATATATACAAATTTTATCATTTAGTTTTCTAGCAAAAACTTGGCTCTCTTCCCTTATCAAGACTCTGTTCTTACTGAAATTTGTTTTGCTTCTTTTAAAGATTAAAGTCAGAACCTTTACTGTTTTCCATACAGAATCTCTGTAGTTTGTATATAATTGAGTTTAGCTGGAAACACTTTTATCTTTCTACTTTAATCACCCTAAATGTCTCTGGAAAAACAATTTAATTTACAACAGACACAGTGATTAATCTGTTCATTATAGTGATCTGTTCAAGTGACACGGAGTTCTTGAATTTTTTTTTCTAGTTAAAAACGCTAAAGATGATGAATAAATCACTATAAAATTATTTGCCTCCATTTCTTGTGCTATTACAAGCCTTAATCAAATTAAGTGAAACTTAAACACAGAATACTACTTTAAAGTAAAATTTTGATTCTTTTTGATACGTGAATAATGACACATAAAGTTGTCTCTTATACACATCTCCAAGATTCTATGCAGTAAATGTTTGTCTGATTTATATACATATGTATTTAAATTTTATTGAAGTATAATTGATTTACAACCTTGTGTTAATTTCTGCTGTACAACAAAGTGATTCTGTTTTACATATATATTTTCTTATTCATATTCTTTTCCATTTATAGTTAATTACACTATATTGAGTATAGTTACCTGTATATATGTATGATTTAAATACTTAAAAAAAAAATAGTTTCCAGACTAAACACAAGGAAAGAGGGATGGCTGAAGTATACACTAATAATGCTTAGGGCAGCTAAAGTATCCAAAAGAGAAGAAAGAGAAAGCTTAGCTTTTGAAACAAAATATTGGTGCTTAGATTTTTTTTTAAACTCTACATATATATATAATATTTGATAAAAATGTAAACACATTAAAGATGTGTTGGGAAAGGATAAAGAGGCCAAGACTCCAGATACAATTATAATAATATTGATACTTCTTGCATCAAGAGTTTATTTAACTATCAATCTTAGCATCTGGAACACATCAGGAAGCCAACAACACGCCTCAGAGAATGAACACCAAAGTTCATGCTCTCAAGTATATAGGTAGGCCTAGACTTTCATTCAGAGTTTCTTAACTCTGAATTGACTCACAGTTCTTTTGAGCTTGGGCATCTAGCTTCTGGCAACACAGAATATTAGAAGCAGAAGTTTCTGATGGTACCCAACAGTAATGGAAGAAAGAGAAAAATCTATAAACATTGGACACAAGAACTTAAAAGAGATTAGTAGATCTTCCTTAACTCGTGATGGGATTACATCTTAATAAACCCATCATAAGTTGAAAATACTGTAAGTCAAAAATTCATTTAATAAAACCTCACCTATTGAACATCATAACTTAGCCTAGCCTACTTTAAACATGCTCAGAGTACCTACATTAGCCTGTAGTTAGGCAAAATCATTGAATGCAAAGCCTATTTTATAATACAATGTTGAATATCTCATGTAATTTATTGAATATTGTACTGAGAGTGAAAAATAGGATGTTGGGTACAGAATGGTTGTAAGGGTATTGGTTGTTTACTTTCATGATGGTGAGGCTGACTGGGAGCTGCTGCTGTCCAGCACCATCATAAGAGTATTGTATCACATATCGTTAGCCCAGGAAAAGACCAACATTCAAAGTATGATTTCTACTTGAACGTACATTGCTTTCTCATCATCTCAAAGTCAAAAAGTCATAACTCTGTATAGAGTCTCTGTATACATATCAATAGTTCCTAACAGACTCAGTCTAATAAACTGAATTGGCTGCTACTGATTCTGAATCATTATAGAAAAGTTACAGTCTATTCAATCGATTCTATTTAGACTGGTTGGGAAGTTTTTAAAAATTTTTTTTATATAAAACTGTAATTTTATTTTTTATATTTATTTATTGGCTGTGCCAAGAAGCATGTGGGATCTTAGTTCCCCAATTAGGGATTGAACCCATCCCCCCCAGCACTGGACATGCAGAATCTTAACCACTGGACCACCAGGGAAGTACTTAGCAATGAGTACTTTTAAATAGACTGTGAATGAAATGAATTAAATGGAATAAAAATTTGATGCTTCATAATAATAATAGTAAATAACATTTACTGAGTATTTGTCATACACTAGGACCCGTGCTGAAAGTTTAACTCATACATGCATAGAAGGGGTTAGCTTCAATTATCTGAAAGTATTCAATTATATAAAATATTTCAATACTCAAAGATACTGGTTGAGGTATTATTGTGTTATTACAGTTTTACAGTATCCAGTCAAGTCTTGTACTTACCTACAGGGACAAATGGGGAGTCTCTAGATTTTCTGATCAGTCGGGATAACTGGCCTTCATCTTCATCTGCTGACCACTGGTTATCTGAAGACATTTTTCTCTCTAATAACTCGAGGAGAAATGTGGTTGCTATGAATGATCAGAAAGAATCTGTTTCCCTCTTCCAATATACTCTTGATTATGTGTTCTTCATTTGCTTGACATGACTGCTCAACTGAAATAAAGTTATCTTTCCTTCACCCTCTGCATTGTGGAATCCTTTCATTTTGTTTAGGGGTGGAGGAAAAATAAATATACAGAGTGGTAAATAATAATCAGATTCCATGAATACAGAGTAAAAACATAGATCATAGGAGTGTTATTCAGTTCCCTTTCACTGCTCGGCATTTGTAATCATTGGGAATCTCAGAACTTCCACAAAGAGGAAGAGCAGAGTTTCTGTTACAAAATACAGTTTTAAAGAATGATGGCAAAGCCAACATAGGCAAAAATAACTCCAGATTTACAGTTGCTGGGAGAATGACCACTCCAGTTCTGCAGAATGTGTAGGGTACTATAAAGTCATTGAGATTTTTACCAAGCACCTACCATGTACCAGGTGCTACCCTAGTCAATGGAAATAATCTTCCTTGACTGCATAGGATGAATGAGGAAGCTCGCAAGAGCAACTATAATCACAATCAACATGATCTGGAAGTATCTGTTTGTTATCCGTGCAACCCTCTATTTTTAACCCTCAAATCTGAAATACGATGGCTTCATTCTTTGATATCAATCAGCTTTCATCAGAAAATGTAATCTGGTAAATGGCAGAAGCACAATACCTTTAGCGTACTCCACCACCTGCAGCCCGTCTTCTGGTTTTTGCTTAGCAGGAAGCCGTGGATCAGAACAGGCTTTGCAAAGACGGGACACGTTCAGGTGCAATTTCTAACTAATTGATAATGGGAAAGCCAGTACCCTCGCCCCAGCAAGGGGGAGTGGCCGGCTGGTATTGGCCAAGGTTTCATAAGCCCCAGCTGGAAACTTACTAGTAGCAGGACCTGGACCACAAACATTAGGTTTTCGAAGATAACATTCAAGGAAACATTAAGCTTTTCAAGAAAAGCCCTTTCCTTCTGACTTCAAAAGGACGCTCCCAATTCCCTCTGTGGTTGAGTCCCCGTTATCCGACTCCTAGTCCAGAAATTGAACGGAAAGTGGGGGCAGGGTTACAACAGTGGGTTTGTAGGTGGGAGTGGGGTTAGCCTTATGAGGCCAAGATTCTTGTTGTCTTTTAGTGCGCTTGCCAGATGGCCGCCCAGGGTGGCAGAGATCTGAGGCCGAGGAGCTGCAAGCCTGTCCCAGCTCATCTGACCGCCAAGCCCTCGCACCTGAGCTCCACGTGGAGCTGGGAGCTGCACGCTCGCCCTGCCAGGAAGGACGTGACGTCACTGCGCCCTCGGCCAATCCGAAGGCCTGGGGGCGGGAGACAGCCGGTGTGAGTGAGCTGCGCCTGCGCGGCGCGAAGCTACTCTGTCTGTCTCTGCGGGTGGTGGTGGATGCTGTCCTCGCTGCTTCTGTGAGGGTGCAGCCTTGAGGCCTCAGAAATTCTGACTCAGGTCTCCCAACTGTAGCCACAAACGCCTCAGGTTGAGGACAGAGGACCAGGTAGAGTTCACGCTTTTACCTTCGAAGTTTGAAGTTTTTAATTATTTTAGATTTACAGAAAATTTCCCAGAATAGTACAAAAAACTATATCTGATAACTTAGATCCCTCTTTGTTAACATTTAGTCGCATTTGCTTTATCATTTTCCTCTGGATATGGTTTCTTCCTTCCTATGAGCCGCTTGAGAGAAAGTTGCACACGGATAGGCCTGTACCCCTATATATTTTGTGTGCACTTGGGGCATTTTCTTACATAACCATTGTACAAAGAGAAAAATCAGGAAATTAGCAGTGCTATAATATGATAATCTCAAGAGTTTATTCACATTTCACTAACGGTCCCAATAATCCTTAACAGCAAAAAAAAAATTTTTTCTTTCTTGTCAAGGATCCAGTCCACTCCAATACACATTACATTTGGTTGTCAAGTGTCTTTTAGACTCTTTTAATCTGGAACATTTCCTTAGTTGGTGTATTACTCAAGATTCTTCAGAAAAACAGAACTGATTGGTTTTTTTTTTTTTTAATATTCATTTGTTTCTTTGGCTGTGTTGGGTCTTAGCTGCAGCACACGGGATCTTCAGTGTAACCCATGGACACTCTAGTTTTGTCTCGCGAACTCTAAAGCTCAGTGGGCTTTAGTAGGTGCAGATTTTAAATTTCTGATCCTACTCAATGACTTTTTTTTTCCCCTTCTGTGAAATAAATAGTGAAGCTGTCTGCTGAGAGGAACATTGTGGAAATGAGTGTGGTGAAGGTTTGTCCTTTGTGGCAACTGAGGGCAAATTATGAGATTTCTTAGCAACAGTGAAAGTCTAACTCAGATTTTGTACTTTCTCCTGAGAGCAGCAGTGGAAGAAAATGCCTGGGATCAACTGTTTGTTTAACAAAGGTTAATTGAGTGCTGCAGACAGAAAGGTATCTTAAGACAAATGCCCTGTCCTCAGGAAGCTTAGAATCAAGTTGGGGAGATGGATGAGTAAAGCAGTGTCACGTGAGAACCTGTTGAGATGATGGGAGGAAGAGGTATGGACTTATAGGAGCTAAAGGATCTTAAAATTCAAACTGGAGAGTTAAAGAATTCTTTTAGAGAAAGTGACTTATGGGATTTTTTTTTTAAGAAAACTTATAGTTTAGGTGAAGAGATGGTAGGGATGTTGCAGGCAGAGGGTACAACTTGTGGAAAGGCACAGAGGCAAACAGCAAAAGTGGATCAAGGTGTAGAATTGGGTGGGAGTGGCTTGTATAGGATGGAGCTATATGACCAGTAGGGCCAGATCATGAGACCCTTGCATTTTATTCATTAAAATTTTTTTATTGGAGTATAGTTGATTTACAATATTGTGTTAGTTTCGGTGTATAGCAAAGTGAATCAGTTCTCTCTCTCCATAAATATATATCCGTTCTTTTTTTAGGTTCTTTTCCCATGTAAGTTGTTAACAAAATATTGAGTAGAGTTCCCTGTGCCGTATAGGTCTTTGTTAGTTACCTATTTTATTTATAGTAGTGTGTATATGTTAATCCCAATCTCCTAATTTATCACTTACTCCCGCGTTTTCCCTTTGGTAACTGTAAGTTTGATTTCAAGATATGTGAGTCTGTTACTATCTGTAAATAAGTTCCTTGTGTCGTTTTTAAAATTAGATTCCACATATAAGTGATATCATATGATGTTTCTCTTTCTCTGACTCACTTCACTTAGTATAATAGTCTCTGGGTCCATCCACGTTGCTGCAAATGGCGTTATTTCATTCTTTTTTATGGCTGAGTAATATCCCATTGTATACACGTACCATATTTTCTTTATCTGTTCATCTGCTGATGGACATTTTGGTTGCTTCTATGTCTTGGCTCTTCTAAATTGTGCTGCTATGAACATTGGGATGCATGTATTTTTTTGAATTATGTTTTCTTGCGAACATATACCAAGGACTGAGACTGCTGGATCATATGTAGTTTGATATTTAGTTTTTTAAGGAACCTCCATATTGTTCTCCATAATGATTTACCACTTTAAATTCCCACCAATAGTGTAGGAGAGTTCCCCTTTCTCCACACTCTCTTCAGCATTTTTTGTTTTTATACTATTTGATGATGGCCATTCTGACTGGTGTGAGGTGATTCATCGTTGTATTTTTCTAATGATTAGTGATGTTGAGCATCTTTACATGTACTTTTGGGCCATCTGTCCTTTTTGGAGAAGTATCTCTGGATCTTCTGCTCATTTTTTGAGTGGGTTGTTATTTTGGCATCAAGCTGCATGAACTGTTTATATATTTTGGTGATCAATACCTTGTTGGTCGCTTTGTTTGCAAATATTTTCTCCCATTCTGTTGGTCATCTTTTCATTTTGATTATGTTTTCTTTTGATGTGCAAAACCTTCTAAGTTTAATTAGGTCCCGTTTGTTTATTTTTGTTTTTATTTTCATTACTCTAGAAGGTGGATCAAAAAAGATATTGCTGTAATTTATGTCAGAGTGCTGCCTATGTTTTCCTCGAAGAGTTTAAGGTCTTTAGTCCATTTTTGGTATATTTTTGTGTCTAGTGCTAGAGAGTGTTCTAATGTCATTCCTTTACATGTAACTGTGGTGTGATCACTCATCTAGAACCAGACGTCCTGGAATGTGAAGTCAAGTGGGCCTTAGAAAGCATCACTACGAACAAAGCTAGTGGAGGTGATGGAATTCCAGTTGAGCTATTTCAAATCCTGAAAGATGATGCTGTGAAAGTGCTGCACTCAATATGCCAGCAAATTTGGAAAACTCAGCAGTGGCCACAGGACTGGAAAAGATCCGTTTTCATTCCAATTCCAAAGAAAGGCAATGCCAAAGCATGCTCAAACTACCACACAATTGCACTCATCTCACGTGCTAGTAAAGTAATGCTTAAAATTCTCCAAGCCAGGCTTCAGCAGTAGGTGAACCGTGAACTCCCTGATGTTCAAGCTGGTTTCAGAAAAGGCAGAGGAACCAGAGATCAAATTGGCAACATCCGCTGGATCATGGAAAAAGCAAGAGAGTTCCAGAAAAACATCTATTTCTGCTTTACTGACTATGCCAAAGCCTTTGACTGTGTGGATCACAATAAAGTGTGGAAGATTCTGAAAGAGATGGGAATACCAGACCACCTGACCTGCCTCTTGAGAAATCTGTATGCAGGTCAGGAAGCAACAGTTAGAACTG